>JABUIW010000192.1:308569-374408 GCA_013363375.1 Menidia beryllina | reverse complement strand
TATATATATATATATATATATATATATATATATATATATATATATATGAATATGGGGAGGTGTGCATATACATAGATAGACAGATAGGTAATGGGCTTTCAACTTGGTCATGAATACACAGATTTAAGGAGATGTCATGAAAAAAGATGACAAAATTTAATAAAATGAAGGACAATGAGTTTCAATTTTTACAGGTTTACAGACTACTGTACAATATTTATAATGTTTTTATGATCAAAATCTCATATTGAGTCTCTAACTACCAGCTATCACATTTATGAATATGAGCAAATGTATTGTTTTTATCAAAGGGTAGTTTCCTGGTTTATCACTGGCTGTCATTATTGAGTGGAACATCCCTTTATTCATTTCTATCGAGTGCATTCTGCAGCAGAGCTCAAGCTGACTGGTATTTGCCCCCTTTCTTACTCTTTTTTTATGCAAATTGTTGCACAAATGACATTTATGGCGGTGAAGTTTACATTACAAGTGATACTGCCGCCGCTGAGCCTCTCACACGCTCTCACACACATACAGCTGAGAAAACAAAATGTCCACCCTGAGCAGTCGACAGCTCAATTTATGCATTGAGGAGAGAGGCGTCTAGATAAACAATTACCCCTGGCTCAAATGGTCTATAACCGGCTTTTTCCGTGTTGCCAGGGCGATACACCATGAATATGGATTCCCTCTCCATGTCTGATGGCACATTCTCAACCTTAACACCCATGTAAAATCCATTTAAACACCTAATAGGATCAACTTGACTCGTAGAACCCTGTCCTCACACACATCACCTCCCATAATCATGAGCCAGAGATTTCCATCCAGCATGCAAAGTGTAAATCATTCTTACATACCTTACTAGAGCTGTAGAATAATCAGATGAGCCCTTCTCTCAACCTGTTCTGCGGTCGTGTAGCGTAATCTCAGACGGGTGTTTTTTTTTTAAGTTTGCCAGAGTCATTATGACATGGTCATGATTGTAATTAGACAAATCATCCAGGTCATTACCATTTTGGATTGTTCAAATAATGTAATTATCTATTTAACTCCTGGCTTAATTACTGCACCATTCCTTTTTATGTGGTAACAAACAAAGGAGCGTGTTAAAGATGTGTAGGAGGATATAAAACGGCGCATTTCTGGAATTTTCACAAATGAATAAAAGGAAAGCACAAAGTCACACATATAGAAACGAACATGTCTGTTGAGTGCTGGAGGTGGTGTGGATGTCCACATGGTGTTTGTGTCTCGTGTCTGTATATTTCCAGAGTTATTTGTCTTACTGCTCAGGGGCCTGACATCACTGCTGCCATGTGAACCAGTTTTTTTGTATCACGTGAATACTTTATACTCACCTTTACTGATACAGTTTAAGCCTGGGGTGATTCATTCATTCTATGAGATGACTGCATATTAAAACCAAACTGTTATGTCAAAACACTGTGGCTTAATACGGGAAAATGAGCTGATGTCATTAAAAAACCCCACTTACGTTGCATTTATGTAGGGGAAAATAATGGAATATTCGATTTGTTAAAAATACACACACTTACTCAAAGGCTTGTCAGTGAAAAGGATGAGATATGAAGTGCTATATTTGTGTCATTATGTGTGCCAGCATGTATTTGGACAATCTCTGTCTGTTATTCAAACTGTTGTAAAGTGCTGTCATGCTGTAAAACACACTGTTTGAAATGCAATGGGGGATTTTTTTCGGATGATTTGTGGAAACAAGCATGGTTTCCCTCCACTGTGTGTGGCGATAGCTGCTGATGTTGGCTCTGATGGTCATGTGAAGTGAACATTATTTGTCATCCCTCGTTGAAGTGTTGTGGCTGCAGATGGTAATAATGATGATTGTTTTGAAGATAAACAGGGATAAATGTTATTCATCCATTTAAATCATTTACATCGTGACAGAGATGGATTTTTCCCCCTGTATGTGCCTTATATATGTCAATCAAATGTCATTATAAATAAATCCCTTTCATGAAATTGACCTGTGAAATGATGCTTTAATCTACACAATTTTTGTATGTATGTATAAATAGACCTTTGTTCTAGCATTTGGGGTCTTTATTAGATGTTTCAAATAAAAAAAAAGAAATTACTTAAAATTCTATATGTGATTTAAATGGTCCAGAAGTTTTGCTTGAATAGCATGAAACTGCATATTTGTTGTAAACAAAGTAGACAAAATTTCTAAAACCTGGAAAAATCAAAGAAAAAAAAATGTCTTCACTCCTCAACACACGTGCTGCACATGTCTCACTTTGGGGCCCTTTCCAACCAACAATTAGATTGTATTTTTCTCTCATGTATAGTCATTTTTTTGAAATATTTGATCTTTAAACCCCATTAAAGAAAATTAAAATAATAACTTAACTAATAATGAAAACACAAATTTATAGAAATGCACCCAGTAGATTTCCAAATCAGAGTTGAATATATAGATTTTAAATGATATTATTTCTTTCTCTAGTTCCTTGAGTTATATTTGGACAACAAAACCAAAACCTTTATGGTTTTCATATATATATACCCTTTCCAGGACAGAGAAAAAGACACTTGATTGAAATATGAATTTGTTTGTTTAAGTTTTAGTTAAGATTATATACCCAAGCAGAACAATTATTTTATTTTTTCTTGGAAACAGGTGGGTATTTAACAAAGTGATAAAAAATATACTCCCAATAAGGAAGTTTTCTTTGCTAAAAGGCAACATTTCTCAACACTAACATGGTAATGGACACTGTAGAAGTAAATAATAATCTAAAAAAGAGTTAGGAACTGGTTTCAAGGTCTTTTTAATTTATTTCCATACTAGCAATATGGAGAAGCCCAGACACAATTCTCAGTGTTCCACGGTATTGTTATTCAGATTAGTCGACTGATCTACTGTCAGTTGTTGTTACATCATCTTGTCACCAAGCCTCCAATGCCATGTAACATCCTATTCAAATTAGCCAGTAAATGTGCCATGCATCCTATTGCATTTAATCCCTTGTAATCCTATTAAAACTACATTAATTAGACACACATAGGCCAAACCCAAAGACTCACAGTGTAAGCACAAAAATACACTATTTTTCATTACCACACACAAACACATATGTATATATATACATATATATCTAGTAAATTTCCACTTCAGAATATTATTGTATAGAATAATATGTTCAAAGCCTTTGTGGGGGGGTTGTCCACCATTCTAATTTGTGCTCTTTGTGAATGTTGCAGAGTTATTGATGTTACACGGTAGGAGTTTAAACTGACATCCGCATTGCAGCTATTTGGTTTGAGCAGTTTTCAGGCTCACCCATTACTTATTAAGCACACTATTAAGAAAAATTGACAGTAATGATGGGAAGGATAGGACCCAGGCTCATTTAGCAGATACGCAACAGGAAATATTCAGCTTTCATAGCAATTATTTATGCATCATCTTTACTTTGCTCTCAGTAGAGTGAAACTGGATATAATGTGGTAGAGCACAATGAATTGGGAAAAAAAGGAAACAAAATCTTTATAGATAACATTTACAAAGATGAAAATGGTTTCTGATTGTAAAGTGAATAAAGTGTAAAACATAGTTTTTTTAATCTTTAACAAATGAGGATAGAAAAAATATTGTTGTTGAGACCAAATTTGTTTTAACTTTGACCATTTATATCCATTTTTTCTACATTTAGTTATAGATTTTTTCTTCAAATTTGAAAGAATATTTAGTTGTATGTAATATCAAAAAAACTATAGAAGCTTGTGTGTGCATCAAAACCAAATAATTATTTTCTCTTGTGAAACAAAGCTGGATTGCTGTTTAAAACCCTTTTAAATTCAGAGCCACAGTGCTGTATTTGAGTGATGTGCTCTTTCATTATCACAAAATGTTTCCTATTCATTTTAATTCTGTCTTGCATATACCATTCCAATTATATAAAACACTTTTGACATTGCATGGACAAAACGAATCTTCAGTCATCAGTCTTAATTCCCAATTATTTCCTTTTCTACTATTAAAACTGACAGTGACCAGTCGTTTGGGGAAATTAATGAGCCCTCTAAGATGTCATTTGAAATGTTTCTATTTTTGAGGTAGATTTAAAGATGATATCATAGGTGGATCTTCATAGTTGGAATGGGCCTAGAGTTAAGAGCCATAACAAACCATTCCTGGAAATGCTCCTTCATTCTTAACATTTTCCAAATCAAACATTGTAAAAAGTAGATATTGTACTATTGGTTAGATATTTAATTTGACTAAAAAATTGTGGAAATATTATCAACTGATAGCGAGTGCATTCTATTCATTTTTCATTATTTTTCTTGTTTTGTAAGACTTGTTAAACCTAAAAGTTAACAATTACTTACAGATGGCACCACACAGCATTTTCAAGAAGTTAACACTGTTTCTCATTATAACCGCGGAGGTAGTTAACTGTGATTTTATTCCATTTATGCTTTGAAAACTCACTTCTAAACCAGCCCTTTTCCACGAGTAAAGGCAAGATTCTTCATAGCTTTGTCAGACCTTTTTTTTTCTATGAACAGAGCACTTCACAAAACATAGAAATGTGCTAAAACCTTGAATCTTTTCAAAAAACATGTACAACTTGTTTGGTTGCAGAAGTTCTCAAATATTTGAAAAAGCATTTTTCTTAGCTTTGTATTGCTTGATGCGCAGAGCAAGAAAAAAAGTGTTTTTTTTTTGCAAAGACGAGCGTTTTCTTCCTCTAATTGAACTGTGATAATAATTCTGGCTCCCCTCCTCTTCCTACTGCTTCTCCCTCGTACCCTCACCGGTCCCCCGGCCCACCCACCGACAAGCAGCATAATCTGGTTTCCGCCAACTAGCTCCATCTGTGGTCCTAATCAATCGGATATCTGCTTCTGCACTGTTCTAGAGACCAAAAAGCAAAGCAATTCTCCTTCATCTCATATTTGATCCTTTTTAGAACTTCCGTTGTAATATCGATCCCTATGAAGCTGTATGTAAAGATACTCAACAAAGACACCCTTAACTTAATGAGTTTTCAGTATTTCCTGCTTTCCATCGTGCAATAACTTGCCTACCCTGCATTTTTCTCTATGTTCCTTTTTTTGTGTGTTTTTTGAAGATACCAAATTGGATTGATGGGTATGCTAACAGTATTATAGTCCTAATATCAACAGGGTAAGTGGCTAAACTATCAAATACACCAGCAGTCATTTAGACAAAAGCCTGCTATGAAATGTATCCACATCAGTTGCTCCAAGAGAGGAAGCTAAGAAATCTATTTAAAAAGCAATCTATTTCTTGCTGTTGTAAAGATTGCACAGATTGAATGGGGGAGTCCGATCCTCAGTGGGCAGCCCTTTCAATCCACCCTCAACTCCTCTTTTATCTCAGAGCTCCTCTCCAACCACTCTCCTTTGGACTGTTTCTACAGAGACACAAACTAATTCAGTCTGACAACCATTACTTGTTCATGGTCCAATTATTCAAATGAAATATTATGTCTACAGAAGAACATAGCAAAACTCGCTGAAAAATACAAGAAATACAATATACTGTAATATATATATATATATATTAATTGTTAAAGAAAATATGATTATTGTGAGCATAATTTTGTAACAGTCTTATTCTGTACAAAATTGAGGCCTTATCGCATTGCTTCAAATTTAGACTTGTTTTAGTACCATAAAAGCTATAAAAGCCGATTGTTGTCAGTGGAGTGTGAGCAAAAATTGTCACTGACCATAGGCGAGCTGTTTATCATGAGTTTCAATCGAATTTCAGTCGTCTTTTTCTAAAAGGAAACAGTCCTGCTGTTTGGCTGCAGGCAGCTAAAATAATGAACCAAATACTGCACTGCAAAAACAGCCAACTGCTCTTAATTCTGCATTTCACTTAAATCTTCTGTGAACAAATCTTGCTAATTATTTTGGGTGGTTTGATTTAACATTTTAATCTGATTGATCATTCACAAAATTAATTTCACTATCATTTTTTTATGTATCCGAATTCCACTTGGAATATAATATTCATCATTAAGTGATTATCATTCATTTTTGGAGATATTTAGCTAAAATTGTTGTTTATTAAATGTGCAGTTTCTGAGATTATTAAGACACAAGGCGGAATCTTTTTGACCATCTGTAGCCTTTTTTGCAGATTGACAATTAAAAAATCAAACTCAAACAATTGTTTTAAGTTTAATGTTGGGAAATAATTTAAGATTCTATGTTTTAGTGAGGGATGAAAATGTGGTTTGTGTAGTATTTGTTGGGTCTGATTTCTTTTTCCAAATGTATAATATATCTACATTAATTTGTGAGAAAAGAATGATGAAAATAATGTTTTGATGATTTTAATTCCATTTTTAATGTAAGAAGCTATTCTTTTTTCTAGCCCTTTAGTTTTAGACACCTTCAGTTTATCACAATCACAAGTCTGCATGAATTCCAGTTAAACTTCTGTAAAAACTAAACGATTTACAATTAAAAAGTTGTTTTTATGTTTTTAAGTGTAACATGATATCAATGTTTCTACATACAGCCACCAAGTCTGTGTCATTGTGAGATGTGATTATTGATTATGATTGGTGAATAAAATGTGAAGGTTGATAAAAAATACATTATAATATCAGTATGTCATTAAATACTTGACTGTGCAATGTTTAATTGGCTGACTTTTATAAACCGATTTCTTTTTAGACAATATTGAAGATATAGTTTTCAATCAAACAATCATCAAGAGGTCCATGTGTGAAATGAAAATGAAAAACTACCTAATATATACTAAAGATAAACTATATAATTTATATGTATTGCGGTAGTTATTTTAAATATTTGACTTTCATCATAACTTCATTAATATTTAAGAATGACTTATGATCATTTCAGTCAGGATTATTTTTCAAAAGTGCTTTTGATTTTCTTAAGGCGTAAAAAGGAGTTGGACTCATTTTATTCAAACATTCTCTCAGATGTCCACTCAAGTGGACAGCATGGGTGTTACGATATCTTGTTAACATAGATGTGGGCATAATTTGATATTTGCTAACAGAATGCCTAAACATAAAACTGTGCATGCAACTCTCATCTTATTCTAACGTTCATCACTATCTAATCCCTTTTCTTGCTCCCATTCAACCCCTTGATTTGTTTTAGTCTCTCTCAGCTCCTCTTTAACAGAACATTATTGTCGATTTTTACTTTTTTTTAATGCATGATTCACAATCTTGTTACTTTATGTCAGGATGAGATACGGTGCTTTATGCAACAAAATTTATAAAAATCACAAGTCCAAACAAGGTGTGTTAATGTTCCTAGCTTTCATTTTACTGTGTGAACAGTGTCATTAAAATGTCTTAATATCAACAAGTGTCACACACTTGGGAATATATACACAGTTTTGCATAAAACCAATAATTTTATTTATTGTGCCATACTTTGCTGAGCATTAGTAATACTTAGGTCACAGAATACCAGGCAGTGGCACTAAGGTGTGGGGAGCACAGTGAAATTAATGTCTATATGCAGCATTAAGTAAATGCCTGATTGAGTAAATGCAACAAACCTACGGTTTAGTTTCAGATTGTTTGAGAGTCTGTGTTGTGGTCTTGTAAACTTGTGGCAAGGCCCTCTTCTCTGGGTAGTAGCTTGCGACTGATGTAGGATACTGGATACTGGTCCTTCAGTGATCCCTGTAGAAGAACTGCTCCAGCCCCCCTTTCAGAAGCATCTGTTTGCAACACAGAGTCCTTCTCAAAATCTGGACAATCCGATACTGGATTCTTACTCAGGGATCGCTGGATGTCTTGAAAAGTTGCTTCTGGAGTCCGCTGATCCTGGTTCAAGCACCGCAAAGCTGTCAAATCCTATAAGGCCGCTGCTCCAGCTGAAAGGTTTGCAGTAAAGCAATCGTATAAGCAAGCCATCCCAAGGAGTCTGTGGAAGAGGAGCAGATGCAATAGCTCCAACTATATCAGCTTGTGGCTTTATGACCCCAACTCCAACTGTGAAAGCAAGGAACTGTGTCTCTATCTGAGAACACTTTGCTGGGTCCATCCTGAAAGCCAGACATCTTCAGTCGGTCCAAAACCGTCCTTAGAGGTGTCATGTTAATCCCAGGTTCCACTGTAAATGACAGTGTCATCAAGATTTTTATAGGTATAATCAGCAAAGACCATACAGGATCTGATCCAGCAGTCTTTGGAAAGTGGTGGGGGCTCCACGTAATTCAAATTGGCAGAAGTGAACTTTGAAGAGCCTTTTGTAAATCACTGGGTGCTGCCTACTCCTTGTCTCTTCACTGAGAAGAACCTGCCAATAGCCTTTAGAGAGGTCAAAAGAATCAAATAGAAAAAGTAGAGTTAAACTGAGTTAAAAATTTCCAAAAACAAACTGTGTCATCACCCTCCTGGCACCATGTGTGAGGGGCCCTAGCCGGTCAAGCATGAGGACACAGTAACAGTTTTAAAATAAAAAATGGTTTTCTTCAACAAAAAAGTGAAAATTCAAACAACAGTTAAGGGCCCTTAAAAGACGTCATATAAATAAACTAAACTCGACGCACATATCAACACAAACAAACTGGGTTCCACACAATCCTGGCTGATCAAACCAGATTGAAACATTGAAGATGAGGGAAAAGGAACATCTTCTTGTTACTGAAATTACCAATACCTAACCAAAGTTAGCAAAATAAGCAAATCACAGAATCAAAAGAGATGTTTTACAAAAATTCTAATGACACCATGGTCTTCCCCCATGATGCAGAATGTGCTTGTAGTTTTCTAATCCTAATTTTAACCATTTATTTTACAGCATGTAAAGCTGTGTGTAGACATTCCAACTCTGTACTTTTAATGTATGACACTGAATATCTGCATGTGTGGGAAAAACAGAAAAAGAAAAAAAATGGGAAAGTGTGAAAGTGCCAAGTTACAGCTGTTGACTTTCAGTGTAACTATGTTGCAATCATCACATCGAAGCAGAAGGTGTATACTGAGACAGAGACAATTTTTTAAAATCAATTTTTACAGGCATTATTGTTGCAATTGCAGTGCACCATGTACTATCAACGATGTAATTGTGTTTCCAGATCTGTTCTGAGTTTGCATTTGGTAACATGTTCTTGTCTAATTCATGTGTAACAGTACGAGCAATCTTAGGGATGACCAGATTAACACTTATTGGGAAACGATGTAGCTTTTTATTTGAAACAGATTTGTTTTTGTTATAAATTATAAATAAAGGGTAATGAAACTATTCTGAGTGATTGTATTCATTTATGAAATCAAGTGGATTTATCTATAAATCTATCAATCAATGTGTCAGTGCTTTTGCATGCCTTTGCAGACTTTACTTTGGTATATGTATGTGTTATTTATTCAAAAACGGTAAGGCAGGTTTCTGCTAAGTATCAGTGAACATTATTGTTCATGATCTTCAGCACACAAATCCCTCACGACCAGAAAACAGACACACCAATATACAGTTAGCCCCACACTCACTGACCATCTGTTGCCACCTCATAATGAACATGTGAAATCTGCCATTGCACAACATTGTTACCACAGCGCTTACACTGGATTAAAAAAGCATAAACGTTACTGCAGATAATATCAAGATTTTTCACAAAAAGTTAAGCGTACTGACCCATCAGTGGCTTACTGAGTTTTTTTGTGTGAAAGTGGTTTAAAAGGTATTGAATCTAGCGAAAAGGAATGTGAAATTAAAAATAAAGCGATGTTGTAAGAATCTTTATCACAGAAAATCTGAAATTCCTAAGTTATTGATGTCAGAGTAGCAGAGTGCAGCAAGGAGAACATTCTTAATCATCTCAAAAGACATGATACAATTCCATAGTGGACAAAGACCACCTGACATGGACTGATCATGGCTTGACTTTTGTCAATTGCAAAACATCATTCAAGAGCAAAATGCTTTATTCTTCTATGCTGAATTTTCTATCCACATTCTGACACTAGCCCTACAGACAGAGTATCACGTGATGACTTATTTGTCCACTGATGTCATTAACAGCATTCTCCAATTTCCCTCTTCAGCCTCCAGAGCTTAATGACTAAGGTGGGATATAAGGTCCAATACCCTTCGGTCGTCAGGATTAAGTCCAGTTGGTCCTTATTCCCCTCAGTTGCTGGATACAGTTGTTCAAGCTTAATTCATTAAGTAGTTGTAATGCTTCTTTAAACCCCTTTTCTAATTCTATTAACTCTCTCATGACCAACAATTAGATCTCCTCGGATGGTGTGCTTCACATTCAGGAACCTGTATGTTAGGTAAAGACCCTAATCTACGGGTTCCTGAATGTGTATGCTGAATTTTCAATCCAAATTCTTACAATAGCCCTACAAACAGAGTATCACGTGATGACTTATTTGTCCATTGATGTCATTAACAGCATTCTCCAGTTTCCCTCTTCAGCCTTCAGAGCTTCATGACTAAGGTGGGATGTAAGGTCCAATACCCTTCGGTCTCAGGCATTAGGTCCAGTTGGTCCTTATTCCCCTCAGTTTCTGGATAACAAGTTTAATTCATTAGGTACTAGTAATGCTTCTGTAAACCCCTTTTCTAATTCTATCAACTCTCTCATGACCAGCAATTAGATCTTCTCGGACAGTGTGCTACTCATTCAGGAACCTGTACGCTAGGTAAAGACCCTAATCTACGGGTTCCTGAATGTGTAGCACCACACTCCAACATGAAAGGTATTCTATTCTGAATTTTGCTTTTGCACAAGCCCAGCAGTTGTGAGTTGTTGATGCTGCAAATGAGTGATATTGTCAGGACTGTGAGAAGCCTAGTGCCCATAAGTCTTGGCCAGACAAGATTTAGTTGATGGGAGAGTTCAGCCACGGAGCTGCCGAGGCAGCTGGTATGGAGACGGACTCGGAGGAGTGGCTTGAGGAGGGGGAGTGGAGCCGGTATGGGGGGGTAGAGGCAGATGGAGAGCAGGCAGGACAAAGATGGTTGAATTTCAGAAGATAGCCGCAGTTTTGCACGCTGAACAGCTGGAGGAATGTAGGTGATGTGAACCTCCCACAGCGGCAAGAGGAGTTAACTAGGGACACACATGTAAACACAGACCGTGTCTCACAAATACAAAGTTCTACCAAATAGTCAGAGCATCAGGCAATGAATGAGTGTCCTACAGCTCCCTAAATCACCAGTAGACAAATTACACGATTCTTCCCAGTCAAGTCCTGCAAGTGATTGCCACGCCGTCCATCAACCATCCTAAAAAAACAATTACCCTCCCCTTCCCAACCAGCCACTGGAACACCAGGATTGTGATAAAGTTGGTGTGGTGGTCAGCACCATCGCCTCACAGCAAGAAGGTTCTGGGCTTGAGTCCTGGGGGGACCAGGACCTTTCTGTGTGGAGTTTGCATGTTCTCCCTGTGTCTGCGTGGGTTCTCTCTGGGTTATCTGGCTTCCACCCACAGTCCAAAAACCATCATGGTAGGTTGATTGGACATTCCAAATTGCCCTCAGGAGAGAATGTGAGTGTGCGTGGTTGTTAGTCCTTGTATGTCTTTTGTGTGGACCTGCGATGGACTGGCGGATTGTCCAGGGTGTGCTCCTGGACCCATTGACAGTGGTCAATGCTTCTCGCCCACTGACCACTGGGATAGGCTCCAGTTCTCCCTGCGATCCCATTCGGGAATAAGCGGTAATGATAATGGATTGATTGTGATAGATATGTTGAATTTATTCTGCGATTGGATGGTCGTACCTTAAAAGTTGTGGGTGGTATCATCATTATCAAAGGTCTGTTTCTCAGATTAGTTATAATCTGAGAAATATATCAGTTATAATGGAGTTATCATTGAACTTTCGAGATGCTCTTTCAAGGACTCCACTGAAGACACTTGATGAGAGCTGTTTTTACTGCTGACTGTTAAATTAAAAGACTATGCTACTACTACTCTTGAATACTACGATTCAAGAGTATTGCTTGTCAAATTTGACACGTACTTACAGTGGGGGAAATAAGTATTTGACCCCTTGCTGATTTTGCAGGTTTGCCCACTTACAAAGAATGCTTATTTTTCCTCATCAGATGGTTATCAATTTTTATAAATTCATACGATGTGATTTTCTGGAATTTTCTTTGGGATTCTGTCTTTCACTGTTAGAATGTACACATGATTAAAGTTATAGATCGTTGCATTCTTTGGAAGTGGGCAAACCTGCTAAATCAGCAAGGGGTCTAATACTTATTTCCCCCACTTTATCTGTTTGTTACCTTCTACTTATCTCAGGTCCAAACACAGTGGTAAAAGGTTCAAGAAAGAAATCCAGTCATACTTCTCTTCAGTGACTCTATCCAGCACATCACAGAGGGTTCCAAGGTATTCCAAGGTCTGCAGGACAATAATATATTTATATTTAATAATGTTTTACACATACAAGTTCCCAAACCTACACACAAATCAACTATGGCATATGCACAGATGAATTGTGTTGATTGTCTTCCCATACCACCTCAAGCGATTCATTTCAGTGTAAGGGAGCGGTGGCTCCATTTCAAGCTTTCTCTGGATCACAGAGCTCCTTACTCTATCGCTAAGCCTTTGCTCAGCCACCCTTCAAATGAAACCCATTTCAGCTTTTTTTCCTCTTCCCTGATCACACAACCTGAGTTGGTGGTTAGAATATATGAGCATGAAAATAGAACTTTCACCTTTCAACTTTGCTCCCTTTTTACTATAATGAGCCTAAGAGGAATTACAGCTGAAAAAGAGCCAATTTTTGTCAATTAGTCTCTCCCTACCATTCACTACCACTCAAACAGAAGATGCCAAATTTTGTAAACTGCTCTGCCCGAGTGTCCTATCTTTTTCTGTTTGGGAGCCATGGCCTTGGATTCATTCTCACCATTTTACACTCAGTTGCGAACCATCCAGTGTGCACTGAAGTGAACAGAGCCAAACAGAATGCAAACAGCAGAGCTGCAAGTGCAAACCAAACACCCGTGTCCCCACCGTAAAAAAAAAAAAAAAAAAAAAAAAAAAAAACTTGTCCAAGTGTCAAGAATGTCGACCCATTTTTTGCTCAGGTTGTACATTGATTCAGCATATCTCTCTGAAACCAATCCGTCACCCCAAACTCCCACAACACCCCACACAACAACACCCTACTGGCTCATAAATGGCTTATAATAACAATCATACGCCTTTTCAAAGTCCACAAAACAGATGTACATGTGGTCATTCAAACCCTCATGACCCCTGTGAGGGTGAAGATCCACCTTCAGGGCTTTTAATTATCCTGGCAACGTCCACCAAGGTGATGGATGAGTCTCCCCAAGAGTTTTCAGACTCAATTTACTCACTACAGGAAATACTGTTAGGTTGAAAAGATCCTTAAATGTGTTTCCTCCAACAATGTCCTCAGTTCACATTAGAGTTTTCCTTCTGGGCCAAGTACAACCTGGGATGGAGCTTAATTCCGCCCTCCATGTTGAATGGTTTATCAGACTATTTTTTAGGCCAACCAAAGGTCCACCAACAAATAAATAAAGCTGTAGCCACTCAGAAATTCTCACCTTCTTCAGTTGACCACCAGTAAAGGATGCTAATGATGACATTCTATAGAGGGAATTTAACAGCTCGTTATGATATAAATAGTAGATTCACAACGGATATAAATAAAACACCTAAACTGAATCATAGCTGTATTTAACAAATACCATTTTTTATTGCATGCCTCCTAAAGTTAGCATCACCTTAAAAAAAATGTCGCTTATACTGGTGGATAGCCAGCACCTTGCAGCAGCTTACAAAATTTATGTAATCTTATTATTTCATCATTATAAGTCAATACACTCATAGACACATCCGCTATTTACTCAGCAATACTAAACGTCAACATTAAATGGACTTTTTACAAATAAAAGTACATGTGAGGGAATGCTGCCATTTTAAAATAAATACACATCATAGAAATGATCTTAGTTAGATTCATTAGAAACATTCTCTTAGATTTCTAAATTAGAAATTGAATGATAAAGCCCTTCATTGTGATTTGATATAGACCTGTGGAAAATGTAAACAAACATTTCTGAGTGATGCATCTGTTTTGTTAAAATTTTTGTCCTTTCCTCTCTACCTATCTCACAATATTAATGGTGCGGTAGTGACATTTGTCACTGACCTATCTTATAATAAGTGTCTAATAATGCTATTATCAGATTTATAGTACACTTCTCTGTTTTTCAAAAGACACAGAGAGACATAAAATCACACACACTGGGTTCGGACTCTTTTTATGACTACAATATTCATCTTTCTTTTTAGTTGAGTGGTAAAGTCAACTGCCTTGTTATATATGTTTAGTAACTCGTCTCTTCCAAACAATACAAGTGCTGTTTCTTACCCTCCCGAGAAACGTGTGTTTGTGCTGATGTTACCCAAAAACATGTCAACGCAATCCATTTTTATTTTGAGGGCCGCAATTATGAACAAATCTCAAACAAGTAAGTTCTGGAGGATTGCCACCCCAGATAATCTTTGAGTTACATAATGCTTCATTTTGAATATTGCAAGTTGAGACAATTTGAAAAAAAGGGTACATTTAGATTCAAAACATACAAATGGACGGTTGTTACATCTTCTTGCTTCTCATTCATGCAGGTGCAAAATAAACAAATGGGAGGTTGCTGCAGGCGTTCTTTCTGTGCAGAATTAATTACAGCAGCGATTATGGCAGCTGATACTACAGATTCACACTGACCTACAAATGAGTTGAACACTTGAGTTTGGAGAAGTGTGGATGTAGCAGCCAAGCATATGGTCCTTCCAACCGCGCTGGAAAACCATTCTGTCTCACTGTGTCTGCATCACTGAGCGTTTTACATTTAGAAACTTACCGGCAAATAATAACACAAAGATGAATCACTAAAATGTTGATTCACTAACTGGATATGACGACTAAAACTCACTTATACTCAGTCATAAGAGAGAGAGCTGGAGAGAAAATTGGTTGTTGTGCTTTGTGCTTTGTGTCAAGTGTTTTTGTGTATTGAGCGAGTTTATTGTAAGAAACAGTGTTATTTTAAAGATAGAGGGAGCTCAAACCCCACTGATCAGGTTTTGGCAAATAAAAAACAAAACAAAAATAACTGCTCATTCTTTCCTTCTTTTTGCACATTTTAATATTTTGCATTTGTGATTAATTTTGAATGAATCTATCTTGGAATGTAATCAATTTGTAAAGTTGAAGGCAGCTGCTACCGGTGGACCTCTCATTGTCTACATGATGCTGCACAGAAAGGGATCGGGACCTTTCTTTGTGGAGTTTTCACGGGTTCTCGATGGATACTTTGGTTTCCTCTCACCGTCCACAAACATGATTCTTAGGCTTGCCCCTTAGTGTGAATGTTCGTGTGTGTGGCTGTTTGTGTCTGTGTGGCCCTGTGATGGACTGGTGACACTCCCAGGGTGTACCAGTGTTAGCCGGGATAGGCTCTAGGCCCCCGTTGGGAATAAGCGGGATACAAAATGGATGGATGTATCTTAGTGAAATACTTTGTAATATTTGTTATCAAAGCCACTAAAAATGTATAATCCTATAATCATATTTAATGGTATTGTTTTGTCATTTTCAGGTTCACTTGACGGCCATTTTACTCTCGCTCTGTTGGATTTACAATTTTGGCCATTTGCATTTAGATTCTACTTTCTTTTTGCTCTTACACTGTATAGTATGTATGTTAATACATTTAAGTAATAGGTTAGTAGAACAGAGTCAACACAGGAAAAGCCCATGATGGCTGCACTATAATAATTTATATTCATCATCTGTAAAGATAACCTGTTGAAGGGTTAGAACCCACTGAATACTTTCACCAAATCCTATAGGGGTCACTGTGAATTTTTATTTTAATAGTGTCAAAAATCCCAGAGACATACATCACACTCCAGTACCCTTTAATTTGCACATTAATGGGCTCAATGACGTTAAAAAATTGCACGAGGTTTCAAGCTAGTTTCATCATGTGGACATGAGAGCACAGACCGGTGGGTTTTGTGTAAGCAAAATGCTTTGTGTTTTCATGTTAAGGTCATCTGGTGGTGCAGGGGGAGTTCTGAGAATGTTTGCTCTCATGTGGCTTTAAAGTCACACATCTGATCCCCCTCTGTTGGTCCCATCCCTGTAATTGAAGTCATACCCTTAATAGTTTCATTTTTTATTGCTTTGAGTGATCAAATAACACTATCATCATTTCAGTTTTCTAAAATATTTTTTTCAAATGACAAAGTATTAGTCATTAATTCACTTTGGGGACTTTTGTAGTTAGCTGCCTTGTTTTTTTTTCTATTCAATGTTTTTTTCTTTTGTGCACCTTTGCAGGATTAAACACGTCACTCAAACAGTGAACAAAATGATAATTGAGAACCAGGTGAAATCTTAAATCAAGCCTTTTTCTTCCTCGTCTTGGCCAAATCCTAAACCATTTAAATGTGATTTGTTATTGATTGATGTTCCATTTTGCAAATACAAAAGTGAATAAAAATGTTTTTTCCATGGTTGTTTTCCTATGTGACATGTCACGGACACCAACAGAAACAAGCAAACATCCCAAAGAATGATTCTTTAAAAAAATGTTTTGGACTAATTTGGATTATTTGTAGGCCCCAAATGGTTGTAAGGAAATATTCAGGTGTTGATTAAATGGGGAAACATGAACACTTTGGCCCATAAACATGTTGAATATGGAGGCACACCATTTGGTAAGGTTTAGAAAATTGAATAGCTTTAATGAAAACTTTCCAAATGTTAATACATACAGATAAAAAATGGGAACATTGTATTATAACTAGATTTCACACCCACATGGAAATCTCATTGGAGTAAAGACCTATGATGTTAGACTTTTGTCAAATGTCAAGAGTGAAATTTGCACAGTCACAAGAAAAGTGTGGTTCGTCGCATATAACCAAGCACACAACAAAAGGCTGAAATGATCCATTATCCTGTCCTTACACTTTATAATCTCACTAAGATATCGTGACTGAGAGCTCACAAGTTCAATAACAATGTGTACAATATATATATTTTTCTACATTGTAATAATACTATGTCTTTCATTTTTTGTTTCAAGTTTTTGTCTTCACTGTCTCCAAAATAGTTCTTCTTTCCCTGTAGAAAAAACAGTTATTGCTATAAAGGATGGCTCTCAGTAGGACTTCAGACAGTTATTAAGTCGTAGCTTATGCAACACATTGTGGCCTGCATATTCAATACCTTCATTAAACAATTACTGTGCCTTTGTTAAACTGGAGCTAGCTAATCTTGTTAAGCAATTTGCTGGAGGCCTAATTCTGTGAAAGGTGATACAGTGGGCGACGTGATTATTTTCAGCATTAACTCCAGCTCTCTTACAGGACATTTATACCTTGATTCTAGAAGGAAAGCAACATTATTAACATACAAAGTGGGAAGCTGGAAGATACAATATATCATTTCTATTTTTACCATCTGTCAGAGGACTTCTGACACTGATTTGTGTAAGATGATACCGCCAAAGTTTAAACCAATTTTATTTAATATATTAACACAGTAAAGGAGTACTGACAACTCTTTTTTTCTATTTTAGAGCACATCTTTATGCATTTAAGATGATCATTCTATTAGTAAAGATAAAAAAAATTAACTTTTATTCCACTTATGATGGAAAATACAAATTTCCTCCTTCTAAAAATAAGAATAAACCAAAAATGAAATATATATTTGAGCCGTTGTTTAAAAAAAACATTTTTTGGAGTTACAAAATCTTGTTTTGTTTGCATTTACAAAGCTCATTTATATTTATATTATATTAAAGTCACACCCAGTTAGCAATCAATCAATTACTCTTACAACCGTCTTTTAAAGGCCAGTTAAAGTAAAGGATAGATATCCATTCATTCTCAGCTACTTGGCCTGAACACGGAGGAAAAACATAATCTGACCTGGCTTGTTGTGGTAAAAGTGGAGGAGGGAGCAACAATTGTTATTGTTGCCTCTGGATGATTGCACACCGTGTTATTTACAGAACCTTCTAGTCTCTCAAGTCACTCAGGGCTCTTCTGGTGTGACCTGTAGGGTTGGGATGAAGCCCTATCGATGTCAGGGAAGTGGGTCACTGCACAGAATAGGACAACTCTGAAAACCTAGAGTTCGACAAAGAATGGAATCATAATAAAAAAACATTAATTCAATCCATACATCTACAACAAATATGTAAAACGAAGGGTATTATACTATTGCTACAGCTTTGCAGATCCTAAAAGAAAATGTTTACGCTTTTATTAAATGTTCTGTTTTATGAATGTGTGACCTTTTTTTTAAACCAAACACTGACAGTATAGGATCCAGAAATTGATCTGAAAGATCTGAAATTGTTTGAATCTGTTTTGAATCTACTCAAGTTTTTATCAGCATACAATGTTTTCAATCTTTTCTGACATATTTTCATTTGGCTATATCTTAAATCTCAAACACTGTAAAAGACAGAAAGAGGAAAAAGGAGATGCCCGACACTCAGGTCAGGCTGAGGGCCACATGGTATCAGATGTGACCAGAAGCAGAGGAGAGCCATGCAGCTTCAAACACAGACTGAATCCATCACTTATAGCTGTAATAACCTGTCACTTGTGTCTTTACCTGCAAACGTTAGTGAGGAGAGGGTTGGATTTTTTTTTTTTTTGTTTTAACTTCCTGAAATGATTATTAAAAACTCATCACTTGAGCACTGACAGTTTCTCTACATTTTTTTTTCAATAATACGAGATGTACACAGTCAAACAAGTGATTATGTAGACATTTGGAACTTTGTACTGGCTCAGGCCTTAAAATGGTTCACAGGCAGGTCAATGCATCGACTCACAGCATCTCAACTGCACAGCTGTCTGCAGAATGCCACTGTGCCCCGTGCAGTAAATGTGAATGTGGACGGCAAGGAAAAGGGTTTGCATGAATAGCTCAAGGTAAGGTATAGTTTTTTGAGAAATTTACTTTCGTAGCTTTTAAAAAAAACCCAAAAAACATGTTTCCCTCAACGATAAAAAAATCTACCTTTTGTTTAATTATCATTTTTATTTATTTATTTATTTATTTATTTATTTATTTATTTATTTATTTATTTATTATTATTATTATTATTATTATTATTATTATTATTATTTATTATTTTTTTTTATTTTGTATTATTTTTATTATTATTTTATTATTATTTTTCCCTGAAGGCTTTTGCCACACTTTCCTTCTTTTGGTCTTAATTATTAAAGCAGTTTGTCTATTTTGTCCTTCTTAGGATAACTAGAGTAAAATAACTCACTACTCCTCAGTACTCCTGAATGGAATGTAGTGATACACAACTTTAAACTAGTTGGATAGAATACAAGAAGAACTATTTTTGTCCAATGAGTGTTGCCGTACAGGTAGGAGCGAACTCAGATGGGTCTATGATGACTTGAATCCTGGGTTAGACTCGCAGTGTTATAATTTTTCATCATTCTGAAGTTTCTCTGGTGTAAACTGCACATGTGATGTTTTAAGCTCCATTTATCCTGTGAATTCTGCTGAAAAGATTTATTTTAACTGTTTAAACTGAGCCATCTGCATCCAGAAGGCCGTGGGTTCGAATCCCCACCCCAACCCGTACTGTTGTTGTGCCGCTGGACAAGACGTGTCCCAACCTGCCTGGTTATGACTGAGACAGTGTGATCGTGGGGATCCTTTGGGACCTTTTTATATGCAGAATGATGCTTCCACACCAAATGTGACTGATCAGTGAATGAATCATGCATTAAATTGCAAAGTGTAAAGCTTGGAGTGTCTGGAAATGGGTCTTTATGAGGTTGATACTTTATTTTTAGCTATTATTATAATACATTTGACATTTTGGAGTTGGTGTCCCATCCTATGTCTAAGAAAAAAATAGTTCTCAACTACATTCAATGACAAGGGACCGTTAAAAAATGTTTTTTGAAGACTGAAGATTATCAAGTAATTGAAATATTTAAGTATTGCTGAAAGCAGATACTACAATACATTAACTCAAGTCATAACTTTACAGAGCTACTTCTGCTTTAGCTGAAGGAATATTTAACCAGTAGGATCTGTACTTTTACTCAAATAATGAACCTGAGTACAGAACAGTTTGAGCTGATCTGCCTGGCAGGTGGAGGGATGTGCAATCAGAAACAAGGAAATTAGATCATTTACAAAAACTAGCCATTTTGCTGCATTTTGCGGCAATACAAATGTACGCGGCATCGTAAGGCTTGCAAATAAGTTTCCTTTCACCCTATTTGTAACAACGGTAGCTTGTGACATAAGCTTTTCTATGCTAAAAGTCATAAAATAACGGCTCAGGGCCTCTCTTTCACAACAGCACCTTGAGGTTTTCATGTTCACGGCCACTCCGCCGAATGTACTAAAGATGCTGGAGAGTCATAAGATAATACATGGTGGAGCAGAAAAGAGTCAGTTGCTGCAGAGGACACACACAGTGAAAACGATGCAGGTTCACAAAAGTGGAAGGTTTCAAGTTTTTCTTACACTCTTCTTTTCTTTCTTTTTCTCAGATTCAATTTGTTTCGTTTAAAAAAGTGGCTTTTGTTATAGTACACCATTTGGCCATTTGTACTGATACGTGCATGTTGTTGCATTGAATTACATAGGTCAGCTCAGCTTATACATTGCAACATTATCAATGCCACTATGTGTATATATATATATATACATACATGTATATAATGCCCCATTTATATAATGACATAGGACCCTACCAGGAATAAGCAGTATAGACAACGAATGTATGGATGTCAAAGTCATGGATGACTTATCAAAATGAAAATTTACTCCCAAAGCTGTTTGCATGTCAAAACTCATCAGAGGCGTGCCCTAAATGGAGCTCCCCAAATTTTTCTCTTTCACCATGTAGCACAGATCTAAACATTTTATGGCTGTGGAACGCATGCAGCCCTTTGGTTGACTCTTACCGGCCCATGTAAGGTTAGTAGGAAATAACAATTGAATGGACTGAATGTACATGGCCATTATTCTGAAGTTGCAGTCTTCTTTACACCATGTACAGGTATACAAGGCAATGCACCTCACTGAATTGACTTTGTCAAGCAGGTCGCAGGATGACTTTATCCGCCAAAATGTCCACTAAAAAAAGAAAGGTAGAATGTGGGGCTTTCAACAAAACATGGATAGCAATGTATTCATTTAGTGAAGTCAGGGGGAAAGGGATGTGTTTGGTTTGCAGAGCCCAGATTGCCGTGTTCTAGGACTACAATTTGAGTTGCCGTTACAAGACAAAACATGCATAGAAATCTAAAAACTATAACTGATTCTGAAATGGTGCGAAGATCGGAAGTCTTGGTAGCAAAGCTACATATTACTGTAGATACTATGGATGATTACACATCCAGGAAGGCAGCAACCAAGACCAGCTTTGTGCTACCCCGCAACAGCTAAAAACAGTGAGCCATTCTCGGTGGGGGAGTCGGTCAAAGAAAGTTTGGTGGACGCTGCTGCATTAACTCATTCGCTGCCAAAGACGTCTATAGACGTCTTTTATGTTTTTCAATTGCGAGTGGCTTGGGGGACGATCGGCGAAAGTTTTTCCGTAAATATCGGCTTCTAGACAGAGTATGTAGTAACAAATTTACCCTCTAGGTAGCTGTGCCACTTTTGATGGGAGATTAGCATAGATTGTAAGCAAATAAAAACAAACGCAATGGTTCGCTATGAGAGAAATGGCGCCGGTGAGACGCACGTCGAAGAAGAACGGAATAAGGTAGAAACAAAATCTTTTTTCCTGATGAAAGAAGAGAGTCTGCTCTTTCTTTTGGTGTGTTCGGTGTTTACATAGTCATAGCACAAACTATTCTGTGGCTCTTGAAAAATCAGTCAAAATTCTCAAAAAACTCTGGCAGTGAGCGACTCTCTGTTCTGAAAATGGCTGGCAGTCAATGAGTTAATATGTCCTGAATAAAAAAAACGAAGAAATTGAGCAAGTCCTTCTGTCCAGGCGAATCGTTACGAAAAGGATGCAAGAGATCTGGATCATCAGCTGCAACGTAAAGTAGCAAAGTTTGACTTTTTCTCCTTTGCATTTCATTTCACGTCATGTGTTGTGAAAATCAATGTTTACAAAAAACAACGTAATTTATGTTGTAACTAAAATAGTGAACGTCATCAGGGCATTAGCATTAAAATACTGGATGTATAGCACGTTTAGATGAGCATAAGACTGGACATAGTAATATTAGCTACCACACAGCTGTGCGATGGCTCAGCCTGGGCAACGTGCTAAAAAGAGTTTGGGATCTGAAAGCAAAGGTCCAAAAGGTTTGTTAAAAAAGAAAGGCAAAAGGCAAAAGTCCCAGAAGTCTCAGATGAAGACTGGATGGAAGATTTAGCATTTGCCGTTGAAGTGACACCACTGCGAGGGCCTTTTTATTCATGAAAAGCACAATTTGCTGAAGGCTTTTGTGACAAAGTTACAGTTTCAAGGCAACTGGAGGGCAACCATCTCATTCACATGCAAACCCTGAAAGAAGTCTCCACATCAGCTCATCACTTCTGCAGACACTCGTCTACAGTGGGTACGGGAAGTGTTCAGACACCTTTGAATGTTTCACTCTTTGTTTCAAAGCAGCCATTTGCTAAAAGCAAAAAAGTTCATTTTATTTCTCATTAATGTACACTCATACTGCTTGAATTTTACTCAACCAATATGCTCAGAAGATTTGTGTTCTCATTTGCTACCTACATATGTTGACAAGCATTTCTCAGAGATGAAGTTTAATAAATCCAGTGATACGAAGCTGTGCTTTGCATCTCCACCTCAGATATTCAAGAAACTGAAAAACACCATATGAAGTGAGCAAACTACAAATAGGCTGTATCTTGCTTAATATATGGAGAGGAAAGAGAGTCTTGGGATGTCCTTAAAAAGCCAAAAACCTCCTTCCAACAATGTGTGAAACTGGAAATGCAATCTGAGTTAAATTGGTCACTAATATAATGAATCACCCAGAATCACACAGGAATGGTTAAATTCATACTTTTTAAACTTTTTTGGGGGAAATGTTATTGAGTAAATATTTTTTTTTCTTATACAATCTCTCTTTTTCATTGCTCAATAACAGTCTTACCAACTTGTCAAAAACAATGCTATTTACTGCCTCATATAATGAAATTCAATATTATGCTGAATTAAGTTAGGCATTTTGGTATGGCCCCGCATAATATTTTCAGTTTGCAATCTGTCCCCATGAAAACAGTTATTGGCAACCCATGATGTAGTATACAGACTTGAAAAGATTGCTAAAACTCCCTGGCTGATGCAAGGTAGGCATATTTAAAACATAGACCTAATCATTTTTTCAGGTTTTTTCATTGGAACACAAAATTTCGCAAAAAAATTTTGTATAAAATGCAAAGAACATCTGTACGTGCTCATAACCCTTTCCTCATTCATTTAGAGGTCAGATAAATAATAATAATGATAATAATGATCATCATCATCATCATCATAGTACTATGAATAAACATGTTTGTAAAAAGTAACCATTCTCCGTGGTTTACAAAGGTTATACGGATCTTTACTATGGAATAACACAAAACATGGACAGTATTTATTTAATCTAGAGTACATTATAGACTCAACAGACAGACAGAATTTCGAGCTGTAATCTAGACGTGAATCACAAGTGTACTCATGCATATTCAATTCCTCTCCAGTGACAATACTGTGATTGTTTGATTTCATAATGCACTGATAATAAACTGTGACACCACTGGGTATCCAGTTGTACATAAATTCAAATAAATATTCACAATTACATTTACTTCATTTTCAGATCTATGTTTTGTATATTAAACGATTGCTACACGCTTATCTATCATGCATAATTTACTTCAATTAGTGGAACAATAATTCACACAACGGTAAACAGCAAGTTTGATCAAGTTGAAGTTGGTTCATAAAAAATAGTAATAAAATTCTAACCTGATCCTAATTTGAAGAGGGTGGTTGACTAAAGAAATTTAAGCTCATGTGGCATTGGGAATTCTAAAAACCCCAAATCCAAAATACTGCTAAATCCATTCTTTATCCTTAATTTAAGTGCCTTTAACCAACTTTTATTAATTGCTAACAAAAATCTGACAATGCCTGCATTAGAAATATAAAAATTGCCTTCAGAATTGAAGAAGTAAACTGTAAACTGTCTTTAAAATCATTTTTTGAATGTACCATTATCATTGATGGCAGGATTTAGGCAGCAGACTTCAGGATTGGCAGAATTTGAAGATGTGTTGTGCTGCAGTGACAGGCAGCTGCCTACCTGCCTCCTGCTGCTGACCGCCTGCTGAGACGCCACAGGACGCCTCTGACTGCAGTCAATACACCAGACCGCCTCCATATTAGGGTCAATTGGAAGGGCTGCCCACCCCGTTTGGATGGATGCATGACAAGGAAAACTGGTGACGCTAACAAAATGAGTAACTGAGTCAGAGTTTCAACATTTTGAACTAGTAGTGAACAGTGACTATATTTCAAAATGTAACTAGAGAATGGACTCCTAGAGATGCTTATGTTGCAGAACTTCCACAGCAAAATGTTCTATTAGTTGAAATGGGGCGTTGTATCCTTCAGACATGAAACTGTTTGAACATTTATGAGGTAAAAATCTGAAAGGAGAGGTGTGTTTTTTGTGTACTATGGTACACTGGCCCAGCAGTTAAAACAACACAATAGACAAACTGCAACAGGCAGTTAGCAGCATTAGTAAGGCTAGTGTTGACTAATTAATCTACAGGATAAACTGAAATAGAATAGAATTTTCGATTTTCACTTACAGTGAAATTGATCTACAAACCTTTAGTCCAAAAATCAGGAAAAAAAGACAATTGCATAAACCCAATATTAAAGGATAACAATGGCATTAAAGAAATAGAACCTCGGGCTCACACATGAACCTTTCAAAATGCCACAGCATCCATCGTGTTGCACAAATAATAACAAATTGTTGTATACAACAAAGATCTGCATCATTTAGAAGTTTTACAGGAGTAGGATAGTCTATCCTTTCATATGTTTGCTGGAAATGCTCGTCACTGATGTTCAAAAGTACATACTCACTAAACACATTGTGCATAACAACAAACTGGCGACAACACACGTCTTGTTAGTGCTGCAAACTTAGCGAAAGCCCCTTCATCCCCTGACATCAGACCCTCATGCAAATCCTTCCCTCAAAAGTGAAAAATCTATTGACCTTTTCTTGTGCTATTGGATACTTTTGGTGGATAAAGGTCAGCAGTCCTTTCCAGCTAGTCAGAGCCGATCTAGTATTTATCTCCCCGAGTCCAATCACACATGTGGAAGTCACTGACTGGTTTTTCAGTGCGCACAAACGCCTAACATAAATCTCTGGATCGGACTCACAGCGGATGACTCACCCTGTCCACCTAGCTAGCTGCCTATGTCTCAGTCTAAACTGTACAGTCCAAACTAGCTGATTGGGTGGCAATCAAACCCTGAATTGAAAGGATGTTTGAAACTGGCGACGTGAATAATGCTATTTTAAAAAGGTGAAGGATGAAGTTCATTTAGTTTGACAAATATATAAAGTGTTTTCTCTTACTTTTCTTCACCCTCACAGCATTTGCTCTTGCGGAGCTCCATAGCATTAACATGCATGTGATGATTTATGTCCCTTCTGTGGTGTTGTCATTCAATGAATTCTGGTTCATTTAGGAAAGCTGCTTTCCTCACTGATAAAGTGACAACACTTTGAGTCAAAGACCAGTACTGTCCTGATCTAAAATGGCATCAAGAAATTGAAAACAAAGAATTTACAGGTGCCTTGTCCGTTTATGGTTATTTTTGGGAATTTTGTGCATGTCTGCAAAAGACTGATTGATACATTTGCCATCCGGAAGACATTTGCTCTGTCTTCCGGATGGCAAATGTATTATATCTGGTGTGATGAGTTCCTTGTAATGCGGGGAGGATGCAGCCAGCTTTCTTCAAGATGGCCGCTATGACCCTATGGAGGGCTACACAAAGGTAACATGTGAGACTGCTCTCTGTAGAGTAAAAACAAAATGCCTCCAGCAGTGTTTGAGGGCTATTGTACACCCTTCCTCTGAAAATAAAGATGCACCTGATTCAGTGTCACGGAGCTCATCACCCCAGGAGATGATTCTCTCCCCTTGGTGTTGTGTTGTTGTAGTGGGGCAGCCATAGGTTTAGAGTCTATCTAACGGGCATCTTGGCGCTGTGGGGAGTCTCCTCTGAGGCAAGTGAGTGCTGTTGAATTGTGGGGGCCTACTGTAGTCCCTGTGGACGCAGCCTGTCATACAGCCATTGATCCAAAGTCAGGTTGAATGGTCGATTCTCTTGTCCAATAGTTTTTACAGCGGTGTGCATGGTAGTGTTAACCCGATTCTTTAGTTGGAAACCTGAGAATAAACCAGAGTAGACCAAAAGTACAAAATGGGCATTATCTCCTGGGCTCCATCCGCCTTCTCAAAGGAGAACTAGACATGACCAAGTCCTATTGGCCAGTTACTCTGGGCACGAACAGGCCAGGTCCTAATTCATGCAGATGACAGGAATGTGCTAACAAATAGTGTGTTTGTGTTGACCTAAAGGTGGATCTAATGCAACAGAGAAAGTAAAAGAGAGAAAGGAAATGAGAAAAGAGAGAGTCTGTGGTCACAGCCAGAAACTTTAACACAAAATATAGTTCTATAAGAAAAGAAAACAATCAGTAACTTACATAGATCATGTGATAGCATACAATGCTAAAATGAGTAGTTCTAGCTGAATTCTAACAGTAGGATTGTGTTAAAGGCAGAAGTGTTGACTAAGTAGAGTTGCCACATGTATCTCTTCCACTTCTCCAAATGGGACAGTGCAGCATGGAGGGATTTGGCTGAGTAGACCTGGTAGCCCTGCACCCACAGAGGTGAGACTTTAGGGACGGAGGAATGAGGGGTATGATGTAACAATGGACGCCATCCCAGCTGACAATGGGCAAGAAGCGGGGTGCACCCTGGAAATGTCGCAGGGCAGTTCATCGCAGGGCCAGTTTGGTGCAAATAAATCGCCCATTTTTCCCATAAGACCTTTGCCTCCTGTAACATACAGGGCTCAGCTTAAACATAGACTGAGGGGGGAAGGAAAGAAAAAGGTAGAAAGGGCATACTGAGAGCATGAAAGTGGGTATGAGGTGAGAGGAGAGGACGAGAGAAACTGACAAAAAACAGGAATATAAGGAGAGAGAGAGAGAGAGAGGGCTTGAGACAGACCTTTTATGTATGTGCAGATTAATGAGAATCCTTCTGGACTGCCATTAGAGCTCATTAAACGAAGCCAAGGCCATACAGGCATCAAACAAAGAGCCGAGACTGCGCCCCAGTCCACCCCTATCGCTGCCTGCTATTGACAACGACTGTGGAAGTGAGTGTGCATGCATCAGTATTTCAGTATTTCAAAGAGCGTGTCAATAATATATATATACATAGAGAGAGGGAGAGAGAATTACTGTGCCATTTGGCTCTGTAATTACATCCATGTGATGTTACTGTGGTGTGCCACATCCATGTGTTGGTACTAAATGTGACTTCCTCCAAATGAGCACAAAAATCATGTCCGTGTATCTTTGCATCTTGTTTGTATGCGTTTATATGGTGTGCCTTTGTGTGCCCGGGACGACCGGTATGTAAATGAAGCATTATGTTAATGATATTTCCCCTCCACAGGCCCTGTTAGTCTCCACAGGCCCTGTTAGCATAAATGATGCTCTCCCAGCTAGCCAGCTGAGTTTCCCCAATTGCCACAAAGGGGATAAATTAGGGCTCTGAATCCCTGATCATATTCTTGTTCATTTTCAGTTAGGATTGGGCTGGGGTTGGGTATGCATTACAATGAGTGTTTAAGGGTGCTTATTAGTGGGTACCCATGGTAGAAACAAATAATATGTACTCGAGTTATTGCAGCCTTGCAAAGAATGAGCCAACGGCTTTGACAAATACAATAATGACAAGGAGGGCTATAGATCTAGATTTTTTTCTTTTGAAAATCACTGTTTAGGTGTGTCCATAGATTGGTCGGTGTGTAGCCAAAGTGTATCAAGTGTTGAAATGGGCAATGGCATGTTTTCCCATGTTTTCAGACTCATCTGCATTGTGAAAATAATGTAGTTTAAGCATCATTACTGACATCAGCCAATAAGAGGGTGCATGTGCTATTTCCATGCATGTGCAAAGAGGACAGAAGAACGGGGCCTTTTGCTGCAATGTGAAATGGAAATGAACACACTGTGCATCTGTATTGGTACTCAAGGACGACAAAGTATCAAGCTAAATCTTTTGTTTTATTCAGCTTTAGGACCCTAGGAAAGAAACACAAGGACAGGAAAAAGCCTAAAATCAAAATCTTTAAGAAATATTCCACTTGAATTTCTTTAGCAATGTTCTACTTACAATGTTAAAAAGGATTTGAAATGTCCATCCATCCATTATCGTTATCCCTTATTCTCTAATGGGGTCGCGGGGAGAACTGGAGCCTATCCCATTGGTCAATGTCTGTATTTATACTCAAGTAATGAAACTGAGTACTTTGTTCATCATTGCATATTGGTGCTCCAATAAAGTGACTGGTGATGTGTTTTCTTCAAAACAAATAAGTAACCCGGTAGTTGAAAAACTGCATTGTTGCTTTAACTAGCATCCCTGTGTTGTAATCCTGAACCTGAGACACTGACGTTTGGCAAAGCTTCATCAACACCTCCCATCTACAACGTAACACAGATTTGGAGACTTCCCTCCAGTCAGTCTGAACTGCAATTACTTTTAACAAAGTGGAATTATTAATATCCCTTTCGTTACACTGTATCATTTAATTTTTGATCAAATATTATTCAATATTCAATGAGTCTGTCTTTGGGGATTAAACAATAATGAATGTGTCTTTCCCCCCAAAAATAAAATATGTTGAACCTTAAAAATCACTCTGGTCTCTGAAAACTTAATTAAGGGCTGATCACTCATTCATAAATGTCATATAAGCTATTCATACATTATGAATGTGTCTGGGCTTCAAATTACGAGATTTTGTTCCGGGTACATTGACCATATCATAAAAGAATCTGCACATTTTGACTATATATGCTGATCTGTAGAACTGCAGTTTTGGTGCTTTATTGAATTTTTGTTCTCCTAAGTAATAAGGCTCATTGCACATCCGCAATTAAAAACAGAGGACAGAGGGATTTTGTGGTGATTAGGAGCTGTGATATATGGATATCGCTTTCTTAAACACAGGTTTGGTGAAAACGCTTGTTCCAAACTCAAATGCAATGACAAGAAACTTTCATATTTGGCACTGATACATTGTTCCCCTTCAAGAACTAACGTGCAAATCTGTTAGTAGTTTGGAAGATGGATAGACAATTCTGGTTTTACTGTTTCAAACGGTTTACGGTTTCAAATCCCAGTCTCCTCCAGTTTGGCATAGCCCTTATTTCTAGGAGGGATGCGGTGGTCCTGGAACCTGGTGAGAGGTGGAGTACACAGTGGACATCACCTGGCCACACAGACACAAACAACCACACACTCATTTACTCCTATGAGCAATTTCAACTCTTCAATCCACCTAACATGCTTTTTTTTTTTACTGTGGGACGAGAACATAGAACGTCCACAAAAAGGCTTCCTGTCCTGTGGAAATTCATATCAGAAACCCTTTTGATTTGAGGCGACAGTTCCATTCAGAATTAAAGTTGTGCTAAGGTCCAAGTGGCATGTTTAGACATTCAATAGCCCTATCCATAGGACAGTAGGAAAAAACTTAAATCATGCTCATAAATATTGAATGACTTTAAAATTTTGCCCTGAAAAATATTTCTCTTACTGTTGATGACCCTCTCACAGTTTGGCATTAGGTGGTTGCTAAAAGGAAGTCTTTCAGTGTATTCTCTGATTATACCAAATTCAAACAGCCTTTTCAATCCTTGGGCTTGTCTGTCTCCAATTGATTTATCCATTCCAGAAAGGTTCTAAAATTCTGCTATGATTTCTTTATATCGTTGCCTCGCGGTAAGAAGGTTTCCGGTTTCAATCTCTGGGCGACTGTGTGGAGTTTGCATGTTCTTTCTGTGCATTAGTGGGTTCTCACCTTTGTCTTCCTCCCACAGCCCAGTAAACGTGCACATTGGATTAACAGAAGACTGTAAGTGTTACCTGGGATGGGTTCCAGCACCCCCTTGACCCTGCTGGGATAGGTGGATTAGGCAATAAATGGATCTTCACAACATTTTACAGTGTATTACACATCTTAATCTCGAGGTCTCTAGATGGACAGTCAAAAAAATAAATAATAATTACTATACATTTTCGTTTTACCTCAGTATCGTTTTCAGCAAAAAAATCATTTCAATTTTACATTTGAATATAATTTTTGAAAAATATATCTCATTGTGTTTAAGGATTTTCATCAAGCAACTAAAAATTACAAAAAATCACAGTAAAAATAACAATTAAATTGAAATCATAAGCACTGATCTAAATTAAAAAATGTATTCGTAAAGAAGAAGACTGTACCCAGAGACAGTTTACACTAAGAGAATCAAATATTTTTACAAGGAGGCCACTCACATCCTTTATGTTTATTAGACCAAAGGGTATCATCTTTTACTGCAGCAACCCCTCTCATAGCTCATATTTTTAATCTTCTCACATGAAAAAAATATCTCAAGCATTCAACATTATGGATGAGATTCCATTAAGGAGCACGCGAGGTTTATGTGTCACTAATAAAACATTATGAAAAGAGCCAGATGAGGAATAAATCCTCTACTCCATCACTGCCAGATAAAATTAAAGGTACATGCCTCTAATTGTTTTAAGGCTAGTTTTAAGATTGAGTACTCATGCCATGATTTTCATTTCCAGAAGAGAAAGAAAGAAAAAAAAAATCAAGAGCAAGTGACTAATATCATATGCCATGTATTTCTGGTCTAAAAAAGGCTTCAATAAGAATTTTAAAAAGTCAGTAATGAATGTCAACTTTGTATGCTTTTTATACAACATCTTCTTTTCATTTTTAAAAATAGCTCCACAGTTGATATTTTTCTTAATTACTTCTTCATTCAGTGTACAGAAAGTCCGTCACAGATAACAGATGATAATGCTCCAGTAGAGATACTTTCAAAATAACATAACCAAAACACAAACTTCAATTGCAAATTAATACATCAAGAAGTATTCCTGCTTTGACCTTAGCAGATGGGATACTGCACAACAATCTCACAAAAGACCGTAAGACTTTTTTTTTAAAGGAAAAAACAACATCCAAAACATTTAAATGCAATGGAATTTATAGCCTGCAACTAATTAGGTGCCAAAATATTACTTTAAACACACATTTAACTGTTGTACATTGAAATACCCAGGATTGCACTTTTCGTTCTTCATTTTGTAGACATTAAATAGACTTTGAAAGCTTGGTTAGCTCTGAAATTTTAATTATGAATGTGAATGTCTTAATTCATAAGTTCACTCCCTTCCTTTAAAATTTCCCGTGAAAACATTCAAAATCAATCATAAACTAGTGGTTTGAATGGTAGGAACTCCATTCAGTTTATGTAATTTATAATGATATTTCTAAGTTCCTGATGATGATCTGAAGTTACGTGTTCTGGTTCTTTGATTAGTTGTTAAGTAGTTTGTTAAAACTGACACAAGAAAGATTTTTTTCAAAGTATTTGTTCTAAATATTCATCTCTATAACCATGGAAACAATGTTGAAGGCTGTAAATACTTCTCAGCTCGATGAGGTGAATATAAAAAAAACAATCAAATAAAAACTGTGAGAGAGAACAAAGAAAAAAGTTCAGGTTGTAGCTATTCTTAAGAGCATGTACAAAGTTTTTACATGAGCAGAGTGAATAAGAATAGCTGTAATCAACCAACATCATTTCTATCTCTTGATATGTTGAGCTTTCAATTGGCGTCTTCCTCCCACAGATTTTTCCCTGTTTAGCTTATACCACATCAGTTCCAATACAAGTAACCACCTGTTTATTTGAAAAGTCAGTATGGTTGCATACACAGTTAAGTGAAAATTACTGTTTTACCTGAGCATTTAACGATCCATTTCAAATTATTTCTACTTTTGATACATATTGGAAGGTCTTATCTATGTTTACAATAAGGACTGTTGTCTGATTGGTGTATATTTCTCTGAGGTAGATTACTGTACAACAGGTCAGTCTTTAAGACCTGCTATCTATTTTAGAAGTTTCCCTGCTTAAACAAACCTCAGGATCTAAAAACAAAAAAGATTAAGTTCAACACAGGACTGCTCATGGTGCAGTGATGTGAATCAGTTATGTTAAATCAGGAAAACATTGAAAACCTGCAGGACGTTGGCCCTCAAAGGCCAGAGCTTGACACCCTGGATGTGTAATTATATTTGGATTTGATGTACAAATGTTGTTTTAAGTATTTATTTTTGTCAGATGAGGATTATTTTTGAAAAATCTACAACTTTCCAGCATAGTTGTAGCAGAGATTGTCTTTAAGTCAAAATTATTATTGTGTAGTCTTCTGACTGCTGTTATCAGGTATATCTGATTGTGTACACCAAGGTTTCGAAATACACTTTTTAACATTAAATTATGCAAAAGGTCTCAAATGCAAAGCATTTCAGAAACTGTACATATCAAATATGATAAATATGACATTATAGAGTTAACCATGCTCAGGTCCGTTGGTGTCTGCACCATTATGGGACATATTTTCTTTAACCTAAGGTGGAGAGTACAATATCCTCTGCAGCCATCTGATGGGGCAGCAACATAAGACATACACTTGCCATGAATGCAGGAGCCAGAAAACTGACTTAAAAAAAGCAGAATGCAGCACTATAAATGAACATAAGAAACACGACAGACTACCCTGTGCTATGTGCCATAAAAATGTCTGCCGAATAAGTTTGAGGAGTTAAATAAAAAATAAAGAAGGTAATTCATGGAATCAATAGCAAAACATAATGAAAGCTTATGGTAATTGAAAATTTTTGAAAAAACGTTTTGGACTTTCTGAGTTTGCAGTTCTTTAAGGGCACCTTTATAGGTGAGGTCTAATTGGAGCACACCTGTGACTAAACTCCCCTTAAGGTTCAGCTTTCTCTAGGATCATTCTCGTGCTTTTCTAAGCAGTTTTTGTATTCTGATTTCTTTAGTTCGCCATTCTCTTTTTACAGAGTTATTTCCAGTGGACAGCACAGCAGAGATCAGCTTGGTACCTTCATCCCTTTTCCTCCCGGCAGTAATTCATGTTGATACCTTTGCCTTGTTTTCTAACAGTGATGTCTCATTGTATTTTGTTTCCTATAATTTTTTTCCTTGTAGAAAAAAAATAAAATCCTGTGTTCTATGTGGACAATCCAGACGGAGAACCTTTAGGAGCACCTGCAAATGGACACAGAGAAGACAATAAAAAACAGAAAAAAAAACAAGCAACTAAAACCACAGGCAGCCATAAGACTAGTAACCACGGCGACAAGCATCTCAGCATTTTACAGCAACTGTAAAGAAAGAACTGTTTAGCTACGCTCAAAGTTCTCTAAGCAAAGTATTTTCTTTAAAATCATAAACTGTGTTAGTTTATCAATCATTTGAATTAGCTAAAGTTTGGATTTTATCAATTCCTTCATTATTTCTTCATCTAGGGAAGCGCTGTAAGTGGTTTCTAGTGATTCAACCCTGAGTTCTAGCTCAGAATTTTTTTAGCTTTCTTTATGTTTCTTAGTTGCTAAAGAAGAGATTGTTTTGCCTCGCATTACGGTCTGTCCTGCTTCCCAGAGAGCTGGCATCCCTGGTAAGTCATTGTTTTCTCTTTTGAAGCGTTTCATATGATTATATGTTTTAAGTAATGATCTCCAATTTTTAGTTGGTGGTGTCAATCTTTTAGTCTTTAGCTTGACATAAGCTGGTTCCAGATCACGGATGGTGATGGAGTGGATTTTGGCTTCTTGTAAAACGCACATGAGAGACCTTCTAATTAAGAAATAATAATATGAGCTGTGTAGTGGTGAGAAAGCAGTGAATTCTCTAAGAGTGGGATGGTGGAAGTGCCATGCATCAGAAAGACCAAAATCCCTCATGGACTGTTGAACGATGTCTGTGGACTGCTGGTTCTGCTGAACTCTGGTGTTTCTGAGTCTGACTACTCCTGAGACTCCTGCATTGTGTGGAACCAATCACCTCAACTTACACACTCGCACAACAAAAGACATGATTGTTACCTTCAGGAGTAAATAAAGCAATGTTTACATCTTGGGGGAAGACGTGGAGATGATGGACTACAACTTCTTTGGCGTTTAACTGGACAACAGACTTCTAATTCTACTATGACTCTACTTCTCAAGGAAGCTGAGATTTCTCAATGTCTTCACTAAAGTGATGTAATGCATTCCATAAGTCTATTGTGAAAATGCTATTAGCTTTGCAGACATCTGCTGGGGAGGCAGCATCACAACCAGAGACTGAAAGAAATGAAACAAACTGATTAGTTCTGGCTAACTGGTTGGTTCTTTGTTGGGGAGCCGCTGGAGCTGCTGTTAAAAAAAAGAATGCTGACCATGCTGTTGAGAATAATGGATGATTTGTCACATCCTCTACACAACAGTGTAAAGAAACAAGAGTGTGTTCAGATTTAGTCCAGTACAAGGCGGAGAGGCACAGAAACTCATTCCTTCCAGTAGCCCTCACCCTCTGGAACAAAACATTATCTTCTTGTAATGGATTATCATTATTGTTATTATTATTTAAATAAAACCCCTCGACAACACTGTTATTCCCTCTGGGACAAATAAAGAATTGTTTAAATGATATGTTTCTTATACTTATCACATAAGTTACTTGTTTTGAATGAATTGCCTGGCTAATGAAGACACACAATAACATTTTGTTCCACAAAAAAACAAAATTCCATGTCCTCGAATCCACAAAAGGGTCAAAGTGACGAGAGTGTTGTGACAACCGTTCTGCTAAACCTTAGAGGTTTGGGATTACCATGAGACGAAGAATAAAGGACATGCTAACACTCGCTACTTCGGAGAGCCTGCAGCATCGACAGGGACTCCACACACCCAGGGCACCACCGATTCCAACCTCTAACCCAGGGAGGCTTTTCAGGCCAATAAAGACAAGAACAAACAGACTAAATAACATATTTACATTATAGCTGTCATAACCATGGACGCCGCAAATAAAGGAATTCTGAGTCTTCAGATTTTCAAAAGACATATCCAGACAAGGGCTGCTCATACAGGATCTGCACTTTTAGTTCTAGACGTATAGATACTCGACAAAGAGAAACCTAGAAATAGGTTTATGTTTTTCCGGAAACTAAAAGAGTACTAAATGAGTTTGCATAACAAACAGAACGCACTCCTGGTCTAAATCGTACCTCACTGGTCCGTCATTCCTGGCTTGATCACACTTCTGCAGCGCATCACCTTCCTAAAGTAGTCCCCCAAGGCTCAGTACTGGGACCTCTTTGCAAAATACACAATCACACTGGGACAGATCATCTGATCACGTGTTTTTATACCACTGCTATTCTGCTGATACCCTGCTCTATCTGTCGTTCCCACATGATGACTACAAGGTCTCAACACATATTTCATACTGTCTCCCTGACACATCAAAATGCATTAAATCCAACTGGCTCCAACTGAATCTCTCTGAACTGAACTGCTTGCCCTGCTTTGGGGATAGGAGTGAGAGTGAGGCCTTCACAGTACCACACAGAAACTACAGAGACTGGGAAGCACACACACTCACTCCAAGCAAGTCATTAACTAACCTAACATGCATTTTTTGGGACTTTGGGAGGAAGAGGGTAACCCAAAGAGGGAGCACCTTTTAAGATTTTTCCTGCGAACCCTCTATCTTGCTGTGAAGCAACAATTCAAACCACCATGGATGGAGCCATTCAGTAAGGTGCAAATAGAAAGTCTACGCATGTATTCTCTATATATGTTTGTCAAAGTAGGGCCAGGGGGGAGGGGGGTCTCCTAGCTCTGACTTACCGAGGGTACAGGCCTCAAAAAAATAAAAAATAAAATAAATAAATATATATATATATATATATATATTAATCTTTCTGTTCTCTCATCGGTAATTATAACATTATCATTAACATTCATTTTATGTAACGAAAATATATATTTTTAACAAATTAAATTAACTTTGAACATATTTATTTGAATTAGTGAGCTTACATATATTTATTGATTTAGTTGATTTGTAACTTTCAAGCAGGTGCTAATTAAGGTTTGATTGAGAACAGGTGTGAGTAGAGAAACTGAACTCAGGTGTGGTAAACCACAGTTAAGTCATGTTTTAACAAGAGGAGCGAACACCGTTTTCACTCCAGAGCATGTGGCTTTAGGACTTTTTCTCCCTTACCTTTATTTTAAAAAAAAAGAATTAACAAAATGCATTTTGTGTTTCCTTGTGTGACCTTTGAAAAGTATTCTAATTTTTCTTTACCTGAAACATTTAAATCTGACAAACATGCAAAAAAGCATGAATTCAGGAAGGGGTTGAGCACTTTTTCACACCGCTGTAAATGTTTTTTGCAGCCTAATATTTTTCACTGTGACATCACTTTAATTATTATTATTAATTGTAGAGTTTGATATCCATTTTTGTATTACAGTGATTGAATTGCGGCTGTCAGAAACTTTCCATGCAAATTCTACAAACTCTTACGAGGCAGGACTCCATAAAATATATATTTTAATAAAAAGTTATTGTCCAAATTGTTAACCATGCATTTCATTCACCATTGTGCCATGCAGTCAAGTCATAATGACAAATCAATATCCCATAACAACTCTGACTCTAAATTTGTGTTGTATGTTTTCTGCATCATAAAACTAATATTGCAACGATTCAATCTGATATTGCCTCTGGCCCACACAAATAATCTGAATGATGGAAAAGCAATATTGGGCACATTTTTTATGAAATATATTCACATTCTTTCGAGATGTTCAATAAAATCATGTTCACCAGAAGCTGTGTGTATGACAAAATAATTATCAATTTCCCTATCATTAGGTTATTATGGATGAAGACAGCATAACAGAAAATATGTGTAGCATTATATAAATTCAATTGCAAAACCACAAACTTCTATGTCAGTCGCTACCATGTAAATCTGATTATGTTTATGAGACTAGGTAAGCAATCTCAATTATTATTTAATATGATGCCGGTCTTTATATAGAACAGCGCGTAAGCAAAGCAAGAGGAAGGCTGCGAAGAAATACTTTCTATCAATGACAGCAGAAACCTTGAGGGAGACAAACTCCAATGGACACAGAGCTTTAACGGTTCTTATAAATATTTGATTTAAAGTGAACTCATAGATGTTGATATTGATTTTTTAGTGAAATTATTAATAAAACAATATAATATTACATCAATTGGCATTTGTATGATAAGTGAAATACATCTCAGGATTGTTTTTCTTCATGATTAATATAAAGTTACTTCGAGGTTTCTATATCTTGCCATCATCATCTGATTGTTGCCAAATTATATATATATTTTTTATTTTATTTTAAAATGTCTCAACACAACAGGGATGTGAGTTGACGTCAGTTGTGGTGAAGACAAAACATTTTGGGGGAGGATGTTGGGTGTTCTTCCTCTGCTGATATTCTAGTCTATCCCACCTTATCCATGACTCACAATACAGTGCTTCTTATGACATATTTACAATTGAACAGCTCAATTAATTCAATTATTTGAATCAGCGTGTGTGCAGAACTGTGTGTTTTCGTAAAAGGACCATAAATCCATTTTCTATGCTGCTTATTCCCCATGGGGATTGCGGGGGGGCTTAAGTCTATCCCAGCAGACAGTGGGCGGTCACGCCTGGGGTTTCCAGTTTCCCTTTGTTATGTTTGTTCTTCTCACTTCCTGTTTTATTTTGGAATGATCACTCCCCTGTTGTTTCTGGCTACTTCCTCTTCCTCTTGTGCCATAAGTCTGTCTTCCCTGATTCCTGATTGTGTCCACCTGTTCCTCGTTCCCCCCCATGAGTACTCATAGTCTGTGTCGGCCTGGTTTTGAGCCAGATCCTCGTCAACCATCAATTCTCATCACCTTGTCTAGTCTCGTCTCTTTTCTGGTTTTTGGTTTTGTCCTTAGGTTTTTTTTTATTTTTTCCCCTGTTCAGTTTCTTCCCCCCTGGTTCTACATATTGGATCCTTCCCCCGTCAAACGCTGACATGGGCAAGAGGCCTGGCATACCCTGGACAGGTATACAGTCCATCACAGGGTCTCACAGAGACAAACAACCACACATGCAGATTTGTGGACTGTGGGAGGAGGAAGCTGGAGTACCTGGAGGGAACCCATGCAGACATGGTAAGAACATGCAAACTCCAAACAAGATCCAGTCCCCTGGAGACTCAAACCATAAACCCTAATTCTTAAATTCTTAATTTGTACTATTAGAAGTAATATGATTGATGTGTCTCTAATCGGTTACCTAAAGATTGTCTTGGAGCTGAAAAAAATAAACTAATTTTAAGAAAATAAATACTCGGATGTATCCTTTTTCTGTTGATTTATAATGATGAACTGGGCAAGGATAAATTAAAAGATCCCTTAAGGCACTCGACATGGAGAGACATAAAATACAAATAAAACGGGTTTGATTTTATTGAAAAAAAGATTATCCAGTTAATTTTACATCCTCTCTTTATTGTGCATTAAAACAACAAGGAAAAGAAAAACTAAAAGCCAAAATCAGTGGAGCTGAAGTTAAAAATTAATATTTTTTGTCCCAAGAGATTTTCCTCAAACTCTTGTCTTTACTGACAACCTGAACTGCCAGACAACAAAGTAATAAGCAAGGCCACCTAAAATCTGTCGGCATCAAAGAGCACGCTTAACAAAACAATCCCGAAAAGTGAGAGTTAAAAGCTAGATTCACAAATTCTTCTGTTTTTTGTCTTGGTTAAGCTGAAAACAGATAATAATCATCACTGCAGACACAAAAACGTGAGGTTTTTTTTTTCTAAACTATCGGGAGTGAGGTAATTAAATTTGTCTACTTTTGTGAAATGCATGCCTTTTTTTAACTATGACTTTATATGTATATTACTTTGATTCTGACTCACTGAGAATGTCTTTCTAGCCTTGACAGCTTCTTCTTTTTTAATAGTTTATGCAAAAGCATTTAATTATCAACCCACCTTGGTAACAGCATGGATACAAATGAATAAACACTAGCATTTTCCTTTTCTTAACAAGAAGCCATGAACCCAGAGTGATGTCAATGCCTTGTCTGAAGGGTAGGAAGTGTCAGTTGTGCCATTGGAAAAAATAATAAACGTCTGTGTGCATCCTGCACGGGTTGGCAGTCCATCACCGGCTCACCTCTGGACCTCTGATTCATTTAGTGTGTTTTAAGTCTAATGGTATATGCAAATCACTGACAGGATGTTTAATCCTGCTACAGAGATACATTCACCTTGTTCTGCAAAGATTTCGCAAGGTCATGTCTTCAGTTCTTAAGCACTGACAAAATGTTTTTAAGGAGGTGGGAAATATTGTTTGACATATTAAAATTTTTTGCTGTCAATGTTAGATTTTTTTTTTTTTTCCTCTGTCGTATTGCTGTCATGGTCTGGTTTACTTGTCATTCTACATTTGCATTCTGATAGTGAATTAACTTTACTTGCAGCTTGTCGTTGAATGTTTAAGAGCTCCAATCTTCTCTCAATCCACCCAGTTCCTTTCTTCAAGGAGACGAACCTGGTTCACATTTCATGTTAAGTCAAGCAAAAGGAATAAAAAGGCCGCTTTCCCTAACCCTTTTGATCAAGGGATCATATCAAAGTTTGATCAAATCATTCCCTGATTGATGCTTGACCACATCCTACATGTTGGTTTACAGAACAGATTAATTTACCATGCCTTGTGAAGGAAATGAACTTCCTTATGCGAAAGGGGGAAAATAGCAAGACAAAGCAACATATAAAAAGCATTCAAATTTAAATGAAAGCCTCTGAAAGGTGAGCACTTATTGAATTTCCTTTTTTTTTCCTTTTTAAACTTGCATGGAAAAGTAACAGACAGAATTATTTAATTATGTGCTGTGCAATAGCAGTAAATGGTTTAATGTATGGAAATACATTCATCCAAATTGAACTGTCCATAAAAAAGTGTGTGTGTGTATATATACTGTGTGTGTATGTGTGTATATATATATATATATATATATATATATATATATAGAATATAAAAACATGAAAGTCAAATAATCAAAAACAAACAAAAAGAAATGAGAAAATAAAATGGAAACCTTTTTAGGGTGCAGTATTGGTTGCTCTTCTGGTTGAATTGTAGTGACCCGGAGCAATTCTTGAACAAATAAGATTGCCTTTGTGTGCGCATTATATTCTGTTGACATTTGCTAAGCGTTTGAGCTCCTGGCCATGGGAGATAGATGAGGGCCCTAAAATGTCTCTGTATGTTCCAGGCCTTTTTTGTTACCTAGAGAACAGTAGTCTGTGTGAGTGTGTGTGTGTGTGTGGCGGGGGAGAATAAGGCAATGTGATAGCCATTCAGTAGAAATCCAAAAGAGCTTTTTGTCTGACGACACAGGTTAAAGGTTATTGTGCTCTTTTTTTTTTTTTTTTTTTTTTTTGTATGGAAAAATGGTCTTCTCGGTAAAAGCCCACAGGAAGTCTTCTGTGAACCACAATTATTGTATTGACTTGGTGATGGATGAGATTGGCCCTGAGATGCTGAGGACTCTGGATGTTGGGGGGTGGTCTTGACTTGCATGCCTATTCAGTTCGTAACCTGGAAGTCCTGGATGACCAGTGACAAACCCTTTTTTTTCCTTAACTGCACCTCTAGAGTTTTATTCCAACATTATAACCCACAGCTACAGTGGTGTGACAATTAGTTTCCCACCTCCCTGATGTCTTTTTTCCCCCTTTTTCTTTAGCATATTTGTTATACTTGAATATTCCAGATATAGCAAATTTGTATTTTAGTCAAAAATGAAAGGTATCTACTGATATTTCAATTATTACTTTGACATTTATGCATTTAGGAAATTATTCTATTCAAAAGCAACTCGAATGGAATTCAGGAAAATCAATTCTGAAGCATGTTTTTAGATAACAACCTGTCATTCTTGTGGTGGCTTAGTTTTAGTCTCTCTGAGCTCCACTCTTGGGTTTGTTCTCTAATGTTTTGACCTTCGACTTGTTTTTGGATTACCCTCTCTTGATATCGGATTTTTGTGTGTAGTTTTGTGAATAGTTTGTACATCGGATTTGTCTGAGTCCTTGTCAAATTTTCTAAATTAGGAGGCAATCTGTAAAGAGTTAGCTCCTGGTTCATTTGACTTCAAAGCATTTTTTTCCGAAAAACAATATCTTTAAAGACTTCTTAAAGGTGGAGGGGTGCCCCAGCTTTAGTAACACATTACAGTCATAGAGCATCTTGATGTTACTTTGATCCATGAACATGCAGGTTAATGCTCACCAACCTCCACCGTCATGTTTAAACGCAGTATTGCCCAAAGGAGGAGTTCCACGCTCCAGATCGCACAACAGCATGTGAGTTTCTATAAGGATATCTGGCAATTGTATGTACTTGACCTTTTATATGCTTTCTTCTTTACCTTCATGAAGAAATGGGTCACCTCATCTAAATGAAGTCACTTGCCAAATGCTAAAACATTATTGAAGGACTTAGTACTCTAGATCCAGGCACATGTTGATTGCTGTTATTGCCCAAATTTATGCTATTAGGTTTCAAACTTGGGGAATGGCTTTGCAGGGATTTGATAGAAATACCCCCCCCCCCCCCCCCCCCCCCCGACCCCAGCTGCACAAAGGTGGCTGAGTGTAAATGGTCTTTAGTGAGAAGGTTGAATACTCATATATTTCCAATCCTAGTACATTTTAAATATTAATGAGCAAAAGAAAATAAAGTACACATAAACACACTATCTGAAAACTGAATTTGTAGACTTCACATATATTTGTCGACTGGGTCCAATGTTTTATTTTTCATTTTGTTCGTATTTTGGTTCGAAATGCGTTAAGGATAGATCTGCTTCTTTAGCATTTTATTCTCTGTTTCCTCACAGGGAAATCGGGTTTGTTTCAAAGTTGATTTAGTTTTGATTAGATATGACAAGTAGATAATCTTTAAGTAGTAACAAGCAATTTTAACACAATTTTTAACACTCTTCTGCAAAGGCATCCACAGTTGTTGATGTCTTTGCAGAAGAGATGCTGGAACGTTTCTTAGTGATAAGGTCAGCAATAACCTGTAAAGAATCCATAAGCCTGTCAAATTTCTTTTTGAAGGAACCAAGGGATAGTTCGGGGAGGGGAAACAATTCTGCACAATGGATTTCGTTATTCGGCGTTGAGGCAGAGAGATGTCTGGCTTTAGTCACCCATGTTTACTGGAGCTGTGGAGGGAAGACCAGTAGGCACTCGTGTTTTCTCCCCGAGTCAGACACAGTCACACAAACCTCCCCGGATGCAGATGAAATGTTTGCCTGCTGTGCAACAGATAAACTGTCAAACTAGTAAATAAGGAAAAGCAGAACAGAGAGATGACACTACCCGGAGGATAATGAGCCATTACAGGGTAAAAATAGTAATCACTGCCACCAATCTGCACTTAGGGGGGTACACAGACTGACAAGGGAACAAAACATGAAACGTTTAAGAGATACAGGAGGCATAGGGAGGTAATTATTACACATTGCCCATAGAACGACAAACCCCAACAACAGGATCAGTAAGAACATGATTAATTTTCATTTTACACATCTGTAAACTTCCAAATGACTGAATGGAACTATACGATTGTACAGAAATGACTTGATATTCATATTTGTACAGATGCAAATCTAGTGTTCAGATTTTCTGTTAATTAGATTTGTCATTTTACTTACAAAAAAATATTTAATGCATATTAAATGTATAAGCCATCTTAAAAACAAGGTAATGTCAATTGAATTTGTGTTGACAGGCTCTTGATGAACTCTGGCAATATCCAAGGTAAATAAGAGTTGTGGAGGATTGTCAGTTAATACTAATTTAGCACCATCCCTGAAGGCTGTGTACACATGCTTTTTAATTAACACTGAGGTATGCAATGAAGGAGGATGTGTTACTTTTCACTTGTCAACTCACGGATCAAATGAGTAAAATTAGATATATGTTTGAAAAGAAAGTTACATGCAGTTTGTTAAAAGATGTGTAATACAAATATTTGTTCATATTTTCATATCTAGGGATTGTCGAAATAAGTGGTTACTGATCAATAGCTATTTTTGCTTTACTTTTTTGAAGCACCTAAGTGGTAACTTGTAAAGAATGTAAACTTTAACCATGTATGTTTTTCCTAATTGCTAACTACATAGTTTTAACTTAAACCATTCTCACTTGAGAAGGCTGAAAAGTGAACTGCAAGAGGAAAACATGCAGAATGTTCACACATTCTAAAAACATTTTTGAAGTGTGTGGCAATGCACAATCTTTAGAGATATTGAACTGGAGGAGATGGCAGACGTATGAAAGTGTCAAACTCATGACAAGCGGGTCGGTTATAAAACACTGGCGACACAGAGTGAGAAGCCTGATTATTTTGGTATGGAACGGATGTACACTGAGCCTTTATTGTGTAACTTAAACTTCTTTTACCTGGGAATAATGCAGCTATAACCAAATATGTTAAGATCTAAATAAAGGAAATCCAATTCACTCATTACTTCCTTGTTGACTTTTCACTGATTCACTTTTTTTTAAAAAAATTTTTATTAAGCAAACTTGCACTCTGACAAAGACTTGAATTTTATTCAAACAGTGAAGTGAATTTCTACAGTTTTGCTGAATCTTGGTGTTAAAAAAAAAAAAAAAAGTAATTTCTTTCTATTTTTTATTTATAGAAGAAGTAAGCTCATCTTTGTTTTTGAGAGGCATTTTTTTTCAAACACCCTGATGTTGAAACCGGGAATGTCTTGGGTCATTTTCTTCTCTATGGAGAGCAAATGACAATATACATTTGAGTCTTGGCTACTATTTCAAGTGGCCAGCCTCTTTATTTAATTTTATTCAATAATGTCTGTGTTCCTCTCTATGTATGTGTGAGCAACTGTTTACCTCAATGCAAAACATTGCTGTGATTCTTCTTCCAATGTCCTCTGTTTCTTTGTGGGTGGCTCCTGAACAGGTCCCCTGTACTGCCTCAGCCAGGTTAGGAACCTGATAAGTCTTTTGAACCTGGTTAGGGATATATTAACCAAACCCCAGGTTGTTGTAATTACTGACAATTCTATTTCATCCAAACCACACAGATGCATTAATCACTTGAATAAGATGACATATTGGCATTCAAGTCTATACATCATTTCTGCAGAGGATTCACTGTTAGGCTACATGATAATGCATTTACAGTTTTTCTCAACTGCTAAAACATTGTGATGCACCTTTGTTGCATGATGGTGAGCACAGGTGCCAAAGGTCAAACGCAAGTAAAGCCCAGGTGTCACTGTTCACCACAACTCAAAATTGATCACATTTGTGGATAATGATGTAAGGGAACATACAGTTCAGAGAGCTGGCCTTTGTGAGGCTCTGCAATGGATAGAAATGTGAGAGGCTCACTGTGTGCAAGTATTAAGTGCACAATATTATTATTATTTATTTTTTTACCCGATTTTCTTTTTGGTATGTACAAATGTTAAATGCAAATTTTTTTGTTTTTGTTTTGCAAGAGCCTACAGTGGTCAATACATGTATATTTCTACAGTACAATCTCTTCAGCATTGTTTTCTTTTTTTTATCTTACACAGTGTTTAGTGGTTTTAATTTTGATCGACTCGGGGCACGATTTGACAACATAGTTCCATTTTGAGCAGAAAGTTTAGTTTTGGATGAGGTGTCAGAGATTTTGAATGTAACTTGAAAATTGGGTTTTGTGTTCAGTTTAGAGAAAAGGAGGGCAACTTTGAAGAAATGTGTCTTGAAATTGATGTGTCACATACAGTACCTGATAGGCTGCATTCGGTTACTGAATGCCTGGTTGATTCCTGTGATGTGTCGGTGTTTCTTGTCTGGAGCTGCTTATGCAGACGGTCTACATGTGCATGATCTTATGGAACAACGCTACCTGTCCATTTCTACTCGTAACCTCTTAAGCCCCAGCTTTTTTAAAGTGAAACAGTTATTTTATGTTCATACATTAATTCATGAATCTCTTGAGTTTTCTCGCTAGTGCACGCCGTCTGACTCGCTCTCTCTACATTGTTATTTTTGCTCTATTTATGCATTTATGCTATTACGGTTCTGGTGGCTTAATTGTTTACGACCGTCAAGCACTTTTGGACATTAAAACTTCGGTGGATCTAAAATTTGGATATGGTCCGGGTCCGAGAGGCCGAGGGTTCCAGTTCCTCTCTGACATCCCTACTGAGCTGCTGAGTTATCCACATCTGATTCCGGAAAGGCGTTTCCGTCGAAGACGTGGTAAACGTGGAGGACTGGCGGTGAAGATTAAAGCTTATCTGGCATTTCTTCGCCGTCGTGGCGGCTCTCCTCGACTGGGATGGTGTCCTCGTTTCCTGAGTGTAGGACGCCGCTGGACTCGCCCCGTTGTTCCTGGGATGTGCAACTCTCGGATGGACGCGGTGGAGTGTTTCTATCATCGACGGCTTCGGGATCGAGAGAGGAATGTGGATTATGAAAACCTCATGCGGCTGAAGTATGATAAGTCTTCAACTTGTGCTTCTGCTCCATCAAACATCCGCTTGATTTTGCTTAATGCTAGGTCTTTAGCTAATAAGACCTTCGTGCTACATGACCTGTTTACTTCTCGGGATTTGGATTTTTTATTCATCACAGAAACTTGGCTACAAGAAGGTCAGCTGTTCCCGTTTTCTGAACTTCTACCTCAGAACTGTGCATTTATAAATTCTCCCCGGTTGACTGGCAAAGGTGGAGGTCTGGCTACAATTTTTAAATCCAGTTTCCACTGTCAACAATTATCTATAAATTCATTCTCCAGTTTTGAGCATCAAATCTTTGAAGTGAAACTAACTGAACCAATTGTGTGTGTGGTGGTCTACCGTCCGCCAAAGTTCAACAAGGACTTTATTCATGATCTCTCAGAACTTATGGCATGGATTACATTAGAGTATGATCATATTTTAATTACGGGTGATTTTAATGTACACGTATGCTGCCCAGATAAACCTCTGGTGAAGGAATTTTTGGACTTGATTGATTCATTCAATTTCACACAATCTGTGGTTGGGCCAACGCATTTAAAGGGACATACTCTGGATTTGGTATTATCACATGGGCTTTGCTTGGATATCATTGAAATCCTTCAGACTTGTATTTCTGATCATTTGCCTGTTTTATTTTCTGTTAATATTTCATCTTCTGTGGATACAAACAACACAAAACCTCTACCTTCTCGTTCTATAAACTCTGAAACTGCTCTTCAACTAAATGCAATCCTTGCTAACACTACATTCCCTACTGACAGCAATATTGATATTGAAACTCTTATCCTAAATTTTAACAATGTATGTTCAAATGCTCTAGACACAGTAGCACCCTTGAAAACCAAAAAAATTACAAAAAAGAAACTTCTAGAGCCGTGGCTTAATGAAACCACTCGTGCACTCAGACGGGATTGTAGGCGAGCTGAGAGGAGGTGGGAAAAAGATAAATTGAAAGTTTCATATGAAATATTGAAAGACAGTCTATTTAATTATCAGAACAATGTCAAATTAGCTAAATCTAAATATTTAATTAATCTTGTAGCTTCAAATAAGCATAGGCCTCAAGTCCTTTTTAATGTCCTAGATAGGATTGTTAATCCCTCGACTACATCTGGCCCTTTAGCCTCTGCTGAACTTTGTGAGGCTTTTTCTAAGTTTTTCATAGAAAAAATTGTAGCTCTTAGAAGCTCGAATACCCTAATAGTTTTAGATTCCCAAGAAATGCCACAATGCACAGCTGTTCTGGAGCATTTTCAGCCAGTTTCTTTAGATGAACTCACCTCAGTAATTAAGTACCTGCGGCCATCAAATTATCCTTTGGACTGTCTACCTACCCGTCTGATAAAAGACATTTTTCTTACTTCTGGCCTATATATCTTAATGGTGATAAATGCCTCATTGCAGTCAGGTTGTGTCCCACCAATACTAAAACATGCTGTCGTTAAACCCCATCTTAAGAAACCCAATCTAGACTCAAGTGTACTAGCAAATTTTAGGCCCATTTCAAAACTCCCTTTTTTATCTAAGGTCCTTGAAAAATTAGTTTATATTCAGCTTGAAATGTTTTTAAAAGACAATAATATAACTGAGACATTTCAGTCCGGGTTCAAAGCTGCTCATAGCACTGAAACAGCTTTGCTTCGAGTGTATAATGATCTTCTTTTAACAGTTGATTCAGGCAATGTCGCAGTTTTATTACTTTTAGATCTGAGCGCAGCATTTGACACTGTAGACCATCAGATTCTCTTACATAGATTAAAATATTGTGTTGGCCTGAGAGGCCCGGTACTTGCATGGTTTAAGTCTTATTTAGAAAACAGAACTTTCTCAGTTCATTTAGACCAATGTTGTTCTGAGGCTAAACCTTTAAAGTACGGTGTCCCCCAAGGCTCAATTTTAGGTCCCATTTTGTTTATTCTGTATCTATTACCTCTTGGTCAGATTTTCCATAGGTTTAACATTTCATTTCATTGCTTTGCAGATGATGTCCAGATTTATATGCCCCTCAAACTACAAAATGGCAAAAGTGAATCTCTTCAACTATTGAACAATTGTTTAACAGAAGTCAAATCTTGGATGGAACAAAACTGTCTTCACCTCAATCAAAGTAAAACGCAAGTTATACTATTTGGTCAGAGTCCTCACAAAATGGATCCAGATCTGATTCTTGGTTCTTTAGCTCGGTTCTGTCAGACCTCTGCTAGGAATCTTGGTTTTACGTTTGATAGTTGTTTAAAGCTAGATAAACAAGTTAGCTCTGTCGTTAGATCAAGTTTTTATCACCTGCGTATTTTAGCTAAAGTTAAATCTTATTTTTGTTTAAAAGACTTTGAAGGACTTATCCATGCCTTCATCACATCTCGATTGGATTACTGCAACTCATTATACAGAGGTCTGGATAAATCACAGATGCAGCGACTCCAAATGATCCAGAACGCAGCGGCTCGGCTTCTTACAGGTACCAGGAAGCGTGACCATATAAGGCCTGTACTGGCCTCTTTACATTGGCTGCCTGTTCTTTATCGAATAGATTTTAAGATTCTTTTATTAACTTATAAAGCTTTAAATGGATTAGCTCCCCTGTATCTTCTGGAACTCTTAAAATTTCAGCCCGTGTCCAGAACCCTACGTTCCAATAATCAGCTTTTGCTGACAGTTCCTCGGACCCGACTTAAGAGGAAAGGAGATCGGGCTTTTTCTGCTGTTGCTCCTTCTCTTTGGAATGATCTACCCTTCCAAATTAGATCTGCCCACAGCCTGGATCATTTTAAATCGCTTCTTAAAACTCATTTTTATTCCTTGGCATTTAATTGAATTAGTTTAATACCTTATTTTATTCATTTGTGTTGTTGTCACTATTGTACAGCACTTTGGTGCAGTTCAATGCCTGTTTAAAGTGCTATATAAATAAATTTGACATTGACATTGACATTGACAGAAAGTTTTTTTTTTTTTATATATATTAAATGCTTTCTGAGCAAATGAATACTGAAAAAAAAGACTAAATGGGCAATTCTTTATCCAATAGTTGGATTGATTTTGATTTCAAGATGGTTTAAACAGATCATGGAATTATTTAAAGATAAATAAATGCACTATGTAGTTAAGTTTGTGTATGTAATTTTCAAGCAGAAAACCTCCTCACTGAGCTTAAAGTTTAAAATATGAGCATCACTTACTTTTACTTTACAGAAATACAAATACTGCACACTGAAACCAACTAAACCAAACAATATATATGCATAAAAATTATGTGACTATTCCACTGAGACCACGCCCACTTTAGAGCCTTATGATGATGTCACGGCCATGCACACTTTTTTGATTCACACATTTTGCAGATTCCACTCAGACTACCACTCTGTGTGTCACCATTTTATTGTTTATGTTGCAGCGTAGTCCCCCTCTGCGTTTGTGTCATCAACACAAACTTATAAGGACATCAGATTTACAAAATTATTTTGGATAGCTGCCTATTCTTTCTTCTTCTTCTTTGCTTTGACTCTTGTGGAAGGATACAGGCAAGGTCTAAATCTAAGAAGAAATAAATGCATCAGGCAGTGTCTTCAGATGTGTCTTGATCAAGGCTGTAGTCTTGTTCTTTGATGTATACCATGATTAGCTTTTAAGGAAATGCTGGGTCTTTCATAAAATGTGTTGGTACATCCAGCAGGGGTCTCTTTAGGTCAAACTGAGAGGTTTACAGAACTCTTTCCATTTAGAAATAAAAAAGAGAGCATGGTCCTGCCCACGATTACCTTCACAGACAGGGGTGGAGAGTCAGTCTACCCACTGAGCTATTTGGATTTTCATTTGAATGGAGCACATGATTGAATAGGGCTGCAAATAGTATAAGCATGTCTATACGCATTTCAAGCAGCATCTTTTAAAAAAGGGAGATGCTGCAGCTTCAGTTGGTGGTGTGTCTTCTTATTTTGGTTGCAATCCTAAATTTTGGTCTAGGGAGTATATAAAACAGGAAAAACTACACAACCATCACGGTGCCGCTGTTGCACCTTTAGCTAGACGGTAGAAAGGAAGGGGTGTAATCTTAAAGCATAAACTTTATCTACTGTAAAAAAAAAAAAGTTAAACTGCACAATTTATTTAGGTTCTTCCACGAGGAAAGGATATGTTCAACTTACTTTTCCTGTAAAAAAAATAAATGGATAAATAATAATTTCAGCAAGGGCTCAGGCTACATGCATGACAAAAACAGCAGGAAAGGGATTGGTAACATGATTGCTAATTATTACAATCGAATTTGGAGAACCACCTCACAAAAAACACAAAGGCAAGTGATCCTGACTACTAATCTCACATATTAGCTCTCTGTAACTTATAATTTTACCTAATAACAGCCGATGCTTCAGAAGGGGAATTCGGTCAACTGCTAATCTTATTCTATTCGGATCTCCCTCATGGCTTATGCACCTCTTACTAATCCACCACTATCTTCTTTAATTAAACTAAGCAGATTAGCATATTTCCTCTCTTTTGTTTTCTTCCGGGCTCGCTTCCAGACGTGCATTCAAATGCATACTTGCTACAGAGATGACGGTTTTAGTTTATCAGTCTGACGACTCATACAAGCAATATTTTTATTCATTGTAATGAAACGGCCTGCCTGTCTCTTTGAAATAATCATTATAAACTATGGACTGTTAATTGATTTATTAAGCATTAACACTGCACTGGTGTACATTAACAGCTGAATTCATCCACATGTAAGGAATGTGTATGTGAATCTGTCCCATGCAAAAGAAATACTCAAATGAATTCTACAATACATGTAACTTAAAAACAATTTTTCATTTTGGAAAATAAAAACAAGCTTTTATTTGTTGTATAAACACTTGGTAATTAGGAAATTGATATGTTGTCCAGTTTTACATAATGGATTGACAGGAACGATATATATATCGTTATATATATATATATATATATATTTAAAAAAGCGGTAAAATGAAAAGGAAATGTGTAAGAAAGAAAAACAAATGAAAGCGTATGAACCCTCATTGCTTGACTCATGTGACTCGGTAGCGATCACATGATCAGTTCTGTTGATTTCACTTTAACTGTTCTCTTCTCATACCTTCCTGTGACCCAAGTCATTTATTTGGAGTGCATCTATTGCTTTTATCCAGGATAAATGGGATGAGTAGGACCTAATAAATTTGATAACTCGACTCTGACAAAAAAAAACATTCAAAATAAGATCAATCTGTATCAATCTGTATGTAATTTATAAAATTCTCATATAAAAACAGGGTCATTTCCTATGTTCGTTAGTCATGTAAAAATCTATGGGCTCATCAGTGTTGAAGTAACTTTATATATCATAACAAGGTTATCAGGATGTTCATTTAATTAGATACATGCTTTTAGTTTGCATTCTCGCCTCCCTTTGATGTTTGGATTTAAGGGGAAACCAAAAACAGATGTATGTTTGTGTAATTCTTAATGTTAGACTGATATAAACTGAGAAATAGATTACAATAGAAAGAATTCTAAAATTGTGTAGATGCTAATGGTTTCCTGATTTCATAATACACCCCCCCCCCCTCCTTTTTTCTTTTTGAAAGCCTTCATCAGTTGGCTGTAGGAATTATCTACTTGTGCTATAAATTTACTTACAACAGAGTGAGACTGAATCTCACATGAAACTAAAAAATTCTCACTTTCATGTACTCGCATCTGTGAAAATATAGGGATCATGTGATAATGTTGTTTTTTCCATCTCCTGTGTGTTTGCATTGTCTCTTCTCAGTATTAATAGAGACTGGCTGAGGGATGGTTCCACACAGGAAAACCCCTACAAGCCACCTGAGACTTCCTCCAAAATGAAAGATCAAGCTATTTTATTAGAAGGGAAACTCTGCAGTACTGGGAATTTAATGACGGATAGACATCTGACCCTGGAGTTGAATGGGATGCATTTAAAACTTGCTTGACGGGTTGCTTAACACATCTCAGTATTTTTATTTTTATCGAATTTTTTCTTTAAAAAAAGGATTACTTAAATTCTATAATTGGGGGGGAAAGGCTCTTGATAAAATACATCCATTCCAGTTGTGTTAGCACAGTGAAATTGAAACTGGAATTAACCAACAGTTTACAAAAAAATGCTGAGTTTGCATTTTCTCCAATGTAGACATAAGTATTAGAAAGGCAGAGACGCAGATAACTTTGTGGCCCAAAGCGTGAAGCAACAATTGAGTCCCACTTTGATAACCTCTGTGAAAAACTGTGAGGGAAATCAATATATGAACAATAAATTTATTCACTGCTCTCTGGTAACTTTCCACCAGTGCATATTTTAATGGTTCTTTTCCTTTCTCAAGGGAATCTTTCTTTTATTTCAAGATCTCAGAGAAAGTCTCCTTATATTTTATCTCTTAATGTTTTGTCTTGAGGATTGTTTGGTACAGGTGAAGGTTTCTTTAACAATCTCTGATATCTCTGGATTTAATGTAGCCAAATCTTCATTTAACAAAAGTGTAATTTTGAGGGAAAAAATCCTCAATTAAGGATTTATCATTGTGCCTTAGCTTAGACATAGACGAGGTCTCGGAGAATCTCAACAAAGCGTCCTTTATTACATTGCAGTACTGGAGCAGAAGCCAAGGTTGTCACGGAAAATTTGAGTGATCAACAAAGCAGCTTGAGTGGCATCAATCTCTTTTAGCATAGATTTGCCCAGTTGCGCAGTTTTAGCGTAATCTCAGAACAACTGAATAATCAGTGTGTGTAGCATTTGAGGTGGCTTTATAAGAAAGTGTATTCCCCAACAGCAGTATGAAGGGCTATCCATACAGTCATCTGACCCTCTTAACTCATTGACTGGCGGCCATTTTCAGAACAGAGTCCCATACTGCCAGAGGTTCTTGAGCATTTTGACTGATTTTTCAAGAGCCACAGAATAGTTTGTGCTATGACTATGTAAACACCGAACACACCAAAAGAAAGAGTAGCGAACCATTGCATTTTTCTTATTTGCCTACAATCTATGTTAATCTCCCATCAAAAGTGGCACTGCCCCCTAGAGGGTCATTTTGTTACTACATACTCTGTCTAGAAGCCAATATTTACGGACAAGCTTTAGCAGATCGTCCCCCAGACACTCGCGTTGAAAAACAGAAAAGATGTCTATAGACGTCTTTGGCTGCCACAGAGTTAATATGAGCAGAGACCTCTGTAATAAAGTCAGAAGTCTGCCTATTTAAATAAAACAACAATAATTCTGAAGAGATGCTCTGGATCCAGATAGCTGTCTGATTCTCCACAACTTTAAGGTGTTGTTTACTCTTCATTGCCAGCTTCAGATGGAACTAAAGTTGTAAATGTCACTGCAGACATAAGAAGGCGTGGTTTCATTTGATTGTCAGAGGGCTGATAACTGGTTCACCAGCAGGAGAAGACGAGTCTGACGTGTTGATGCTGCGTTCAGTTCATGAACACGCACAAAGATAAGAATACTGGCTGCTCATTCAGTCCCATATAATGAGGCGCTTTATGACACATTTCTCAATAGCCTTAACAGACAGATGCATGATGAAACGGCCACCAAAGGCCAAACGCAGACACTTGACAGTCTGATTTAATTGGATATTAAGATAGACTATCAGAGAGGTGTAAGAAAAGAAAGATCAGCTCGCCAACTTTCACTTATGCCCAAGGCCAGAACTTTAATGCCTCACCCCATTAGAGCCTCAGAGGAGGAAGACATACAGCCCAGAAAAGCCCAGCAGAACCATTCAGATTTCCTCAGGACTCAAGCTGGGAAATGCCCGTGCTGTGGGAAATTGGGTGATTACTTATGAGATGGTTCTATCTCACAGTTTCCCATAAACCCGAGTTTCCGGGTACCATTAGCAGAAGTGACTCTGTTTCCAGCCGGTCTACCTGCATGAGCAGGTACACAAACGGGTTCCTTTAGAGCAATACCACCCCACATAAGCAGCGGAAATGACTGCAGGTGATTCCGTCCACTTTTGAAATTCAGTGTGAATTCTTTTGACAATTTCCCCAACAGAACCTTCAATTATTAGTCCCCTCTACTTTGGAATGACCAACAGTGAAGCATTCACACGTTTTCAGAACATGTGTAAGTCTAAATGATCTGCTCTTCCATCCCACACACAATCCAAACACACCGGAGGATCCAATGTCTTGCCTATAGACAGAAAACTTACATTTGGTTATACTTGTGATTCAGAGGTTGGCCTTAACTCAATTAAGAGACAAATTACGCTTCTGAAAATGGACAGGTACAAGGACTGGGGTAAAAAATGGTAAGAATTTATTCTAAAAAAGCCATTCTGTGTTCTCTTTGACTCAACTGTCAAAAGTTGTGCATCTTATCGTTAGCTTTGATGTTAAGTCTAATGTTGCGTCTGCATTGTAATTAACTTTGGATAGAAGCACCTTCTACATGCATAAACATAAGTCGGCATGCATTTTTTGTTTAGAATAGAATTGTGACCTGTCCAGGGTGTATTCATGGATGCCTTTTGACTAAAGACATCAAATTTCAGACATCTGACAACTCTCAAAAATATGGCAGATGACTGAATAAAAAGTCGTCCAGGATGATTTTCACTTCATAACATGTAATACCATGCTTATGTTGTATTTTTTGCAGTTTCGTGTGCTAATACTTAGTTTTCATTTTTAAAAAGGCTGCATTTCATGGTAATATAATGGTACAAACAAAAATAAAAAAACATTGTGTCAATCATTTTGATGAAGAGGTGTTTGATATGGCTTAATTATACAGTTAACAATAGTCCCTCAGGGTTGTTTCAGTGAGATATAACATGCCAGTATCACATCATCATTAACGGCCATCAACAGATAGACATATGTTCACCTTTCAGGCAGTCCCTTATACACACATTCACCCACCTCTTAACTAACAACAACTTCACTAAAGCCTCAAGAAAAATAGTCTCCTGAGGTTAAGCTGTCCTATTTTTCATGTTTAGACAAAGACTTATGAAAGCTGTATCAGATACAAGCATTTGCTAAAACGGATTTTTAAAAAAAATCCAATTTTTCATTTTTTCAGACTAAGATTCTTTTAATGAAGTAGCTATCAACTTTTTAAATGTTCATGAAAAAATAATTCCTGGTTACTCATCACATTTGTCATTCCATTTAAATGTGTCCATTTTAAAGTATATCTTTATCGCAGCTGGGAACATGGGTTTATTAAAATCAGTTTAATAAAGGGAATTCTAGCAGTAAAGGGAGAAATTATACCTTTTAAAATGTGGCTCTGCAGGAGGTTGTCCATGTAATCATAATTATAGTGCAGATAAACAATCCCCCCATGGAAACAATGAGGACTTTTTCTCTCGGTGTGAGACCTGCCTTTGTGATTCAAAAAAGTAAAATATATATATATATATATATATATAAAAAAAACAGAGATTAATACAGGTATGTAAAAATGCCTTTCTGGGGCAATTAGCTTAGTGAAAAAAAATATCAGAAATTTTAATTGCTTACAATACATCAGCGTCCTTCTAGGTAATGTTAACCTCGTGACAAAATTGTGTGAAAGGATGTGTCTCGTGAAACAATCAGAAAAATGGTGGTTCGAATTTTCACATTCACAAAAGACACAGAAACATGTCCAAAGTCTGTAGTTTGAAACTTTCTATACTGTAGCAGGGAACAATACATAAATAAATATATAACAACCTAAGCACTGAAGAGCATGAATGTCCAAAGAGTTTTGATATTAAACTTCATTTTATGACAATTTAGTGTAAATGGACCTCTCTAAGCAGTTTAGAAAAAACATAAGAAACGTATCCTGTAAATGACAAAATTATTACTGTATTTTATTTATATATATATATATATATATACACAACATGGCAACATGGTGAGGTCATACCTTGGCTGGTATTTGGCTTAGTTATGGACAAAAAATTATAGGTTATTCCACTGAGAATTTTCATAGGTAGTGTTTAAAATCTTTAACAAATATTATCTAAGTTTTCTTTTCATGCTCTATTCATGTGATTGTAAGACTGGTATTTTTGTGTTCATGAATATAAACCGAAGAAACCTTTCATTATTTTTGGTCAATTAATGAACAACGACTGTTGCACCTAATTCCTGGAATCTCTAAAAGGCTTTTGTATGTTGAGTCCCACTGCAAGATTAGCTAAGCACTTTACTCACATCCAAAGATATTGTTGTTATCTGACACTGAAACAAAGACATTCACAAAACTTTTCAACCTGCATCAGCTTAATGTGTGCAACTGCTGGGTCTTTGACAATTCAGATAGTGATCTTGTATTTAATTATTTTATGTTTTCTTTCCTTCCCCACCCACTTGCCCTCCTTCTATCCTCTACCTGTCAAACGTGTCTGTAAAGAGAAGCCAGGCATCTGTCATGTCCACAGCATGACGCCTCCCGACTCATTATGCAACAGTGACATCATTACAAAAGCAATAACACGGCTCTGATGAATGACAGTCTAATTAAAAAGACAGGTTGATGAGCTTAGTAACAACTGTCTATGCTCAGTCTGTATTTGTATATACACACACACACACACACACACAGCGAGGCAGTGAAAGTAAAATGCTGGCAGACATCCAACACCAGGTAAAGGCCAGGAGAATAACTTCAGGCTCTCGTTAGACGTCCTCCAGATGATTATGAACGCAGAGACCTCCACTGATGAATTAGTTCACTTTGAGAAAGACGTCCAAGAGCTTTAACACCTTAAGAAAACAGATACTTCATGCTTTGACACTTCATGTCAGAAAAAAGGAAAATAGTTAATTGTCTTGTGACAGTTTACAACTGTAAAGTGTTTACTATGTTAACTTTATAATGTGAAGCAATTCTGGAACAATCAAATTAAATGACTAAAAGTGTAGTTGGTTGTGTTTATATATGTGAAACTTTTAAGAAGTAAAACTACTAATTTATTCATTATTTTTCTGCTTCCCCTTATTATAATAATTCATTAATTGGACAGATACAGTTCAGTGCTGTTTGTCAAGCTCAGGAGCTGCAGGTTGCTGGTGTCTCCATGCAATCTGTAGAAGATCTGGAGGTAAAACACCATCTGACATTTTTGGGATTGAGTGTTTTAATTCTGACCATGGTGTGTTCAGGACGTTGTCGGCCATTCCATTTGCTGCATGGTCTGACCAGACGAACGGAATAACAGACTGGATTTCACCACTGTTCCAGAGATGCCAGAACTGTCGTATAAACCACACCTTATTCCAACCAAAACCCCAATACAACAGCGAGTCATCAGTTGGGTAACTTTACAACATGGTCACCCTACAGGTCATTATTTAAAAGATCTTCCCTTGAGCATCGCTAATGATGAATTAAACACGCCCTGTTTGTCTTTAATCTGAGTCCTGGTGAGGACGCTGATACTTTATCAACTGTATCCAACAAATTCTAGACTAGAAATGAGGTTTAGGGTTCCTCTCCGCTTATATCCATTTCACAATTCCATTCGGATAATCAACTCATGAAAACAGGTGCTGGTTTACTTGTATGAAATAAACGTACATAATCATGACGTGGAGAGTCTACTGCATCGTATTTTGCAGTATGTGGGCATGCGATCAACTACTGCTCACACATACTGGACTGCTCTACTTTGATGTGAAAACGCATCCTTCAGACATCCTTCACCAAGGGAATGGTCAAGCCACCTGTTTTGGCTCCCATGGATTTCCCTCTGATTCTGATTTCTATCAAGCATTGCATCATTCTTGGAAGTGAGATCCTTAAAAATATTGCATCTTAATTGTCGGCTTCAAAACACTCTATCCACCATGTTAGGATGGTTTTCATCCTAAGAAGAATAAGGTAACTACTCAAGACATTTAACCAGCCACTCATTTTTTGTAGTTAATTGCTTGAAAATATGTAGTAGTCCATACATTATGGACACTCTTTACAACGGTTTTTCCACACCCACTGGGTCCCACAATCATACAGGAGCAAGGGGTTTTGAATCTAGTATCAAGTTGTATCTGTTGTATTTCACATAAGTGTGATATTTTCCCTCTAATAACCAAAAGACAGAGTTGTTCCATCTGAAAAAAGCCTTCTCTTGTCACACACCACCCAGTGTGACATTTTTCCCCCTGATGGTGTGCTGCGGAACTTCTATTACAACCTCTTACACCCATGCAAGAAACCTTCCACCAAGTCTTTTAGGCTTTTGAAATTCACCCTCTCACTGCACTTATAAGTTTGAGTGATGCCTTTAACATGCATCACAACTTTTCTTTAGTTATTTATTTATTTTCCGGTCTGGTAGGTGTAGTTTTTGAGTCCTGTTTCTACTAATTCCTGAATTATCACCCCTCAGCTTGCCTGTCAAATCTCCCAAATGATTCCCGGTTCCAACATTTCAGGGTTATTTGGTTTCAAATTCTGTCTTTTCTCAGGCTTTAAAAATAGATTTGATAATGCAGCTTTAATTCTTTCTTTTTAGCTATATAGTTAGGTAGACATGAAGCCCGTACAAATGATTGCATTTATGCCCAAACTGTAGGAGATTACTGAAATGGTTGGTGAAAATAAATGGAGGCAAAATTTAAAAATACATACTTGGTAAAAGCAGGGACATTTCCTCATGTATTGGGGTCAACCGCTACATAACTCTAAACCACTAATTAGTAAGCTTTATCCATAAACAAAATGGGGGTCATTGGGCAATTAGATTAAATTGAATTGAAATGGAGTGTAAAGATTAGATGACACCAGATTTACCTTATTCTGGAGTGCTGACGCATCAAGATGAGTGGATTGGGGAGGTTGACAACTATCATGTTTAATGCCAAAAGTAGCACACACAGCTATGATTGCAGTGTTGATATTTCCAGGAATAGATTATGTTCTTATTTTATTCAAAAATACATGGACTCATTCCAAGATGTCTTTACATGGGCACATCAGGCACAAATTGTCTGAGTAGTTGAGGAATATGAACAGTCAACACATCATTAATTAAACTCATTCAAACTGTCCCTTAGACCGAAGTTGTACCCTTGAGGTTAAACTTTATCTAGTCGTCATGTTATAGCAGTGATGAATAGTGTTTTAAACAAAAATACAAATGAACATTTCCTGATTACAGTTCCAACTGTGGAAGCTCCACTTCCATTAGTTTGTAGAATGAGGATATTAGAAGCTTAGGAGGTTTAAAGGTATCATAATGCCCTGAGTCTTTTGACCTTTTCAGCAATTTTGGCTGCTGTTTTCTTTGGGTGTGAGGGAATCGCTCAGGGATAGCTTGTCTAATCTAATCAGTGGGAAACTGGGAGAGATATTTCAGAGGTGTGGGAGGCTGCAATATGAGCTATGGGACTATATACATACTCTCTTTAGGTCTCTGAAAAGGGCATCCTTTAATCAACTCACTGCAGACATGAGGTATCGAGAAGGATGAAAATATACTTTAGACTTTTCTCTTGTAATGAGTACATTATTATTATTATTATTATTATTATTATTATTATTATTAGTAGTAGTAGTATTAGTACTATTAGTATTATTATTAATATTATTATTATTATTATTATCTGCTGTTGCTGTTATTGTAGAAATTTAGATATTATTAAAGATATTATTAAAGGCCAAATATGACCTAAGTAATATAAGTTTTGTTCAGTCAGAAAGAAACGTAACTTGTGTTTAAATCATATATAATAGCTTTAGTGGCAGTTTAAAGATTTTAGGATCATAGACCTCTCGGACACTCATAATTCAATTGCTGAGATTTCCCTTGTGACAGGGTAAGGATTAGCTTTTTCCTTTTACCTGGAAGCCTGCTCACTTGTGTAACCCTTTCACCATCGGCTCATGTAGAAAACCCATCTTAAAACGTCAGATAAAGCTTAACTCTTTATTTTACCCCTTTTTTCAACTTTCTATTTTTGCAAACCCAATTAAACAGATCTTTAAAAAAGGTACATATATTTTAACTGAAGTGACTTTCACCTAATATACTTGTTACTGATTACATGTTATTTATTTCAACTTCGTTAAGTGATTTTTTTCTCTTCCATATCTGTGACTCAATATTATTCAGGCAGTTTATCATTAACATCTTACCAGGAGAGGAAAATGGATTAAATCCAACTGATCTTTATAAGGGTATTACACTATCCTCTCACCCAAATAAACATGTCCTTGTTGTTTTTTTCTCTTTAGAACACCAGTAACCCTGGAACATCTAGTCAGTGAAAACACACAGAACGCACAGTCAGGTAATAACAGGAGTATGTATTAATGTGTAAATACAAGAAAAAAAACTTCTCTGCCAGGGCTGAAATGACACGTGGGAGCCAGGGGGTGTCAAAACCTCAAAGAAACGCCCCTCAGTCTGATCTCATGTCAGTGTCAACGTCTTCTTGTTACCGGGGATTCTTTGCTTTCGGTGTTTTGTCTCTTCAGGAGTTTCACGTGTCACTTGTACTGTGTGATGGCTCTGATCCTCCCGTCCATTCCCATGTTCATTCCCTTCTCCCCCAGCAGTGCGGCCGGGTCTTTGACATCCTCAGCAGCTCCTCAGATCACCTGTCACTGGTCACCACTTCCTGAACGATCTGGTGGTAACGGGACATCTTTGTGCACAGGGTCTGTAGGAGGGCTTAAGATGGATCTGGTGATCAGATCTACCCACTGGTGCAATAGACACTACCCTGTAAGTCTCTTTAAAGTTGGCATAGAACCCTTCTATTGTCCTATCCCCTGTTATTTCATAGAATGCTTCATGGTGCTGGACCTGGATCCCAGCAACGGCGTCATGGATGACATCACAAAACCATTGTGGGTGCTGCCCACGGTGGACTGAAAATAATCATGAAGACTGAATATGGGAACTGTGAGCGAACAGAAAGCACTAAAACCAACTCACAGCCCGTCAGTGTCTGGATACCCTTCCCCTCAACGGTCCCTATGTGGGGCTAAACCCATCTCTGATTAAAACACAGGATAATACCCTTGGCTCTCCACCTACTGCTTGTACTCAGTTCCTGATCCTCTCATATGGTGCAGGTCCTCTCGTAGTCTTAAAGCGAGGGAGAAGGGAGCCAAGCTGTGGTCCATGTGAGGGGCTTTACTCAGAATTGTTGTTGTTTTTGCCATTTCGCTGATGCTTTGGATTCACATCTGGACATGAGAATTCACATCCTCCCCAGGAATGCTAATTGACTTTTAATGTAAAACTGCATCCAAACAAGCATTCATTTCTAAAAACGAGTAGAACCAGGCTGTAGATGTTCAGTTCCTCCCCATCACATTACCCCTCTGTGACAACCCAGCAGTCTCCTTCTGTGCTCCAAGGCATAAACACGTAAGTTAAATTTTGAAAACATATTTAGTAAACCCATGAAATATAAATTTAAAAACATACACATTTAATTCGGTTACTTATTCAATTTTAAAATCTAGTTGTTATCGCAGTCTTTAATTTTTTTTTTGTGTTTTTTTCTGTGAAGTTTATCATTAGGAGGAAAACAAACTACTTATATTCATATTATGTATCAGGGTATAGCTCTTTTACTTTAAAACAGAAAACACTTAAAAACTTTAATAAAACATTAATAAAAGTGCAAACCCCATGAAAAGATGCCTGGTGTGTTTTTTTTTTTGTTTTTTTTTCCAAATATGATTTGATTATTTTTTCTCTTCACAAATACACTTCGCAAACATAAGGTTAAAAACAAATAACCATGTAAATAAAGCTAATAATAATCAGAAAATAAAAAAGGAAATTGGAAAGCAATTATGATAAAAATGAACCGCAATGGTAATCCAGAATTAATTCAATGATGTTATATAACTTGCATCATGCAAGATATTCATAGAATGCTTTTAACCATTTAAAATTGAGAACTGCTTTGCCTGCAACAATTAGTCATCTTCAAAATCCAACAAATTCAATTGTTTGGTATAGTGAGTGAAAGGTTCCCATAAGTTTTTAAATATTTGCTCCTTAGTCTTCAGTATATATGTTTTCCTTCAATCCACTGACAGGAAGTTGATACAGAAAGTGTCTTCTATAAGTGTGCCTCTATTCTTTTTTTAGCACACGGCAGACTGAGGTCTAAGACACCATTTAAAAAAAAAAGGAAAAAAAATGATCTAAACGGATTGGTTTGTAAAGTCATCTTTTCACCTTTCCATAATTTCCATCAGTTTTTCTGTAGTTTTATATTTCTGTAGCTGGATACAGATTGGTGGTTTCTACTCAAATCTAATGAAGAACATTAAACATAGAAAATGAGACAAAATTGTCTTCACCTGAGTGGCCCAGTAATAAAGCTTCATCTTGAGACATTCTAGATCTCCATAATCAAATGATAAATAGAGTAAAGATGAGTGCAGCCTTGCTTGTCTGTTGTTCCATGTGAATCTGACCATTAGTCTTTTCAGTTTTGTAAAACTGAGGATAAATAGAGGTAGTTGGTGTGGTGGTTAGTAACGTCGTAAGGGCTTTAAGGGCTTTGGCTATTTTCTCTGGCCGGGTCACTGCTATGTTCTTCTCCCTACCTGAAACTAACTCCTCATTAGTTTGGTGGTTTCTATTTCTTCTTATATTACACAGTTTGAAGAAGTTTGCAATTCATGCCCATGATGCAAGTTTGCATTTTTCTGATGTGTTTTTTTTTCTTTTCTTTATAGTATCAGTGCACTCGGTCTGCTGCAGGTTCAAAGCACAGATTATCATGCATAGCACTGATTGCTGATTATACTAATAACTTATCTTATAGAGGATCAAATAAAACATCCTTTACATGTCTAAGAAATGTAAAAAAAAATGTGAAAGTAAAGGAAAACCTTAAGGCTCAAAGTTCAAAGAAATTGATTCCCAGTCCAGTGGAAATAAAAAGAATGCAGGAAATGTGGGAGGTTGGACAAAGTGCAATAAAGATAAAAGGCAGAAGGTACTTTTCCCTGAGTCTTAATTGATGAAACTCTTACTCATTTAGATAAAAAGAAGTTGTTAGGATTTGATCCCGTGTCTTGCTCATCACAGAACCCACAGGAACTAGCCGTGCAGACCTGTATGTGGGAGCTCATATACTGTATGTGAAATTAACAGGATCCTCTAATGGGGAGGGAAGTGCTTAGAACAGAACAGGTTCTGTTTAGATGAAAGTCACTGCTTGTTTTATAGACTGGCTCCCTCTCATTTTGAAAAGGTCAACTTTTTTTTTCTTCCCTCAAGTGTGGTAAAATGGGAAGAACATAAAATCACAGAATATAAAACGAGAAAATGAGGAGATCTATGTTTCTCTCTGATCTGTTCGGTACTAGATCTTAAAATTTTGTAAATGATTTCAGATGAACAATGTGAGTTGAAAAGCAGGTATTGATCTCTATCTGTGTGAGTTTCCTGTAAACTGCGGTTAAGATTGACGCTATCTACAATGTACACTGCACATTCTAAAAAGGGGTTGTAGTGTTTGGCTCCTGTCTTGTGAACTTTATGTTATTGCCCCCCAGATGTGTTATGTAAAGGCCTCCGGTTGGTTTAATTTGAAGCTTGACCCGGGTTTGGTCCACATGTCTGCACCTATGGCTAGGTGTCATTACTTTGTGTGACCTTTGCTTTTCACATCATCCACTGGAACACTTCGTCAGCAGGCTGTGAGAGGACCAGCCAGGGTTGAGGGAAAACAGAAAGGTCATCAACACTCTCGTGACATACACTTGTCTAGCCCATCTGGGAGTTTTATTAAAACAGCAAGGACATCTCGGTCTAACACAGTTTTCCCAGACGAGAAAACGAACATGAGAAAACCTCTTGGAATGCCATTTGTGGCAGGAGTTTTCAAGAAACTTCTGCAACCGTTACATTCCTGTACACTTTAAACCTAAGAAAACTCTCCGACTGTCACAAATTTATAAATGTCAAAGATGGAACCCCAAAGCGGAATGCAGCCATAAGTCTGTGATCAGTTTGAACTAGGGATGGGACGGTTTCTGAAAACCGTCTGAACCGTTGGGTTGGACTGTCTCGGTTCGGTTCGCGTGTGTTGCGTTCGGTTCATGCACTGCTCCTTTTCCTCATGGGGAAGCGTGTTCACTCCAGAGCAGAAGGTGGCGCTACTGCATCCAAAGCCAACCACCAGTAGGAAACAAGAAGAAGCGAAACAGCGTAGCGATAAAAATCCGACGCGCCAACAGCAGTTTCTAGGTCTGCTGTATGGGACCACTTTACATTTAGAGTGAAGCACGTGTTGGAATTAGCACTGTTTCCTCGCTTGCAATGCCAGAATCTCACCTACTTTTAACCTAAGACTGTCACAATAATGTATCAAATGTCAGACTGCTTTTTTCTTTTAGTTTTAACCTGACTATACAAGACATAATAGATTTACCTAACGACCAACATATACCGAACCGAACCGAAAACTGTGACCACGAAACCGTGAAGCGAACCGAACCGTGGGTTTTGTGAAACTGTCCCACCCCTAGTTTGAACCTGCTGGAATAAGATGGGTTCTTGTCCCTGACCTGACCATGCTAAGGACCTGCTACTGACCTGTTCGATCTCCGAATCCGCTCTGCAAAGTTCCTCAAACCAGGTTCCGTCTTTGCCCTGTTAACTTCCTTGAAAGTGTCTACTTTCCATGTATCTGGAAAGACTCCAGGTAAGCTTTATTCTTCTTGATCCACTGGAATGTGTCTGGTCTGCCCCTTTTCACCTGGAACTCTGTTTAATCCCTTGGAAGTCCAGACAGTGTCCAAAGGGTCACACACAACAAGCAACGTGGCCCCTAATCACCAGCTACGTCCCCCGATAGCCCTGTAGGTGGTGGATAATGGTGACTAAAGTGTGATTATTAGTTTTTTTAAGCAGCTGCTAATAATCCTCCTGCATTGAAAATATAATTGGTCAGGCAACACTAGAGTAGATCCTAAATATTAAAACTTTAAGAGGTTGCAGTTAACAATTATTTTGCCTTTTGGTTATCTTAACATGTTTTTGGGTTTTTGATGTCTTTTTCACTGCATATTCAACATATGAAAACATCAGTGTCTAATGCTATAGCCTATATATTCAGCAATTACCCAGACAGTTTCCTACGGTAATGGTATTGCATTCCACAAATACGCAGAGTATAATATTCACATTTTCAACTTGATTTTAGTCTTCGTAAGTGCACTTTGGCTTTTAATTGCTGAAAATGAGTATAATTGACACAAAAAGTAGTCTTAACTGAAAAAATACCTTTAAACCAAAGACCTTGATCTTTCATGTAAGTGACACTTTAATTTGTTTCTTATCTATTTGTTCCAGAAACCATTGTTACAAGTCGGTTATATATAACAACTGTTAGAAGAAGAAAATGAGGAGAGAACTTGGTATTCGTACTTTTCACATATGATATTTTCCAATTTTGCTAAGCAGAGTAATTTGTATACGGTAGAGGATAACTTTTTCAGTGGCTATGAACTCTGGTGCAAGTATTCTTGGTGGTTATGTATGTGTTTAAATAGCTCTTTGTTTCCCAACAGCGTACACAGTTCATCTCATTGTACACTGGTGAGCAAGATCCCCATATCTCCTCCTCATGTCTGTACTTTGTGAAGGTTACTTACGCCTACACACCTCCTAAACTTAATACCCCTTATAAACAAACTTAATTAGTGGGAAGTGATGTTTGCAGCAGAAGCTGTGCTGTGAGGTTGGGGCTGCGCTGCTTTGCAGGCAAGCAACTGCTGATAATCACCTTTTATTTAAAAACCCATTAAGGATTGAAGGGTATTTCATGTGTTGCCATGGCTGCTGGTGTGGAATATTCCATTGTTTATGACAAAAGACAAAACTTTCAGTTGTATCTTAATACTTCATTGTGGAAATATCTTTAAAAAGCAGTAGATAAAAAAACAAGTGCACTAAATGTTT
>JABUIW010000192.1:277825-308559 GCA_013363375.1 Menidia beryllina | reverse complement strand
ATATCTTTAAAAAGCAGTAGATAAAAAAACAAGTGCACTAAATGTTTCAAAGTTTAACTAGTACAAAGTATGTTCAACTGAAATGGTGATGTTCAGCACACATGCACATAGACACACACACATATGCGTGTATATATATATGAAGCTAAAAACTAGAGCCTCAGTGGGTCTCCGAAGCAAAGACATTAAATATTTTTGAGTCACAATTCAAATTTAGAAAAAACAGCCCGACCATGTTAAAAGACATAACTATTAAATGCAGAAGTGAGCTGTTGAGACAGATTTATGCATTGCGATGTGTTGTAAACCTGCCAATATTTTTAGTATAAGCACTTATGATCAATGACCTATAATGTAACTCAGCATTAAACAAAATAAATTAACAAAAAATTGTCCAACATTGTTTCTCTGGCTAGTTGACAAAGAGATGATGGAGGGGTGATTCAATGGAGGTTCATTGATTAACAGCCACAAACAATCACACTACCATTCACTCCTAGGGGATATTACCTAACATTCATATATATTGTTAATGGTAGAAGGAAGCCAGACTACATGCAGGGAACCCATGCAGACACAGTGAAAACAGACAAACTCCATAAAGAAAGGTCCCTGGTCCTATAGGGATTAGAACCGGGAACCTTATTGCTGTGAGTCAATAATGCTAAACACCACTCAGCTGTGCTGCCCCCCCAAAAATAAATCAATTCAATTTTATTTATATATGCCACATCACAACAACAGTTGTCTCACAGCGCTTTCCAAACAGAGCAGGTCAGACCCTACTCTGAAGTTAATTACAGAAACCCAACAATTCCCACCATGAGCAAGCACTAGGCGACACAGGCAAGGAAAAACTTCCTTTTAACAGGCAGAAACCTCGAGCATCAGGTTCAACTTATTACCGAGAATGGGGATACAGCTTTTAATTTGGTTAACAGAGACCAGACAGCTTGTGACAGCTATTCCAGTACATCATAATCCCTGAGCAACCCTCACAGGATCATTCATAGTACACGGCTGCATGCATTTTCCAAGTCGACTAAACACAAAGACTGGATGGTCAAACCTTCATGATCCCTTCAGTACATCTGCAAGAATAAAAAGCTGGTTCACTAGGGTGAAAACCACATTGCTCCTCTCAAATAAAAGGTTTGACAATCAATTAGAGCCTCTTCTTCCTCTGTCAATCTCCTCAGTTTGTTTTAATGACCTCCCTAAATTCCTCCCATACTCAAGTTTTAGCTTCAGCATACAGCAGGGTCACAGCCCTCTCAGCCACCCAGTACTTCCCAGCCACTTCTGGAAATCCCTGGGACAGCTAAGCCTGAAAAGTTTCCATCTTGATGGCTTCCATCATCGTTGGCATCCACCAGCAGGTCCTCTGGTTAGCGTTACGACAACCTTCAAACCACAACTCTTGCTCAGTCTAAGAGATCCTCTGCAGTCTGAGTCCATTGTCTTGATGAGTTACCCACAAGATTTCTAAAGTCTCTGTTGAGTAGTAGCGCACCTCAACTTGCTCACCAAGTCATAATCTGACTCCTTCCATGTGTTTTCAGACACATGGATGAACAACACTTATTAATTTATTAATGATCCACAGCTTTTTTATCCTTAATACACCGTTTGCAATGTAGATTGAGCTGGTTACATAAGAAAAATTTGTAAAAAATGAGGAGGTGCTAGCTGTTTTTTTTTTGTTTGTTTGTTTTTTTAGTAGGGATGGATTAAATATGTTGGAAGCAAATGTGTTCATTAGATTGTTATTAGGTTTCCTTTTATAAGAGGGTGGATGCAATGGTAAAAGGAAAAAAACACTATAATGACAATATTGAATGATACCGTTTGCTGTAAAGCTGAGCACAGCAGCCATTTTGTAAGGGTAAGACAATACATTTTATTATATAGATTAAAAAAAAGCCACAGTTAGAGGAAAAGGGATTTGCTCTGATCAATTTCACCATTGCAATTCTAAATCAACAGTTAGGAACTATAATGCTATACATTTTGACCTCTTTCTTCATAATTAAAAGTAGTCCAGAGGGGATGGACCTCATCCATGGAGTAAAGATTCAAGTTTGTAATACATTGCGATTAACTTCCTGGATAAGACATTAACTGAGGTTACCGAGCACCATGCTGACAGAGGGGGTTATGTCAATGAGAGCTTAAAATAGTCAACAAAGTTACAAGTCTCTCCCCTGAGAAACTGTGTGTAAAGTTTGTCTATTTTGATAAGACAGAGTAAGGCTGACTGAAACCAAGACGGTGACAACAGCAGAAGCTGAAACCAATGCCAGTTAAGCTTTTGACCAATGGCTAATTTCCCTACTTAAGTCCTTTAGCCTGTAATGTTGCTCTGACTGACTCTGGTGCAATCATTGATGAGTCATTTAACAGAGAGCTACTCACTTCTTTGCATTCTCAGATGGATTCAGTAATGGGATGATCAACAACAAAGGGCTTTTTATGAATTGCTGCAATGAGAATATTAGTGGCCCAGCATTGTAAGAGAATACATTCAATTATTAGCTGTCATCCAACTGCAATCTTTGTCTCACATCTGTAGTTGAACTTATGCTATTGTGCTGAGAAACTAAACTAGCTGCAAAGATCTACAAGAATCACAGTGCTATAATAAAGAGGCGAGCACACGCATACAGTACATACATGTAGGCATGCATACACACAATCCCCCGTGCAACTCATAAACCTGTAAAATTCATAAACACTGCAATCGGGAAGAATTTGGCCAGAGCTGTGCTTTTTCTTGTTAACAGTAAATAGCGTCACCAGGTCCGGGAGGTGAAATCACACTATATCATGGCAGAGAGCTCATTAAAAATGTATATGAGTGGTTGACTAACAGTGGCTCCCAGGCTGGAAAGTGTCAATGGGTCTGCGGCTTTCCTTCCATGTTGTAAAAAATTCAAGCTGATGTGACACAGCGGGCACGTTAGTGCCAGGCATGCAAAGTGATTTATTCCTCTCATTTCCAGTAGGGTACATTTTAAGTGAAAGCTCAGGGAATTTGCCAATTTCACACCAAGGCAGTGCAGAGGAAAATGCACAACACTTATATTTGGATAGTTTCTCAGCTTTGTTGAAAGGAATAGCAATAATGTCTGAATATAACACATATTGAGAACGAACTTGCAAATTACCTGTTGACGCCTTGTGATCTCAGACTGACAACAATTTGCAGAAGCATAGGAAAATATTTGCACAATCTCTATACCATGTTACTTAAACAGAGAAATTGGATCTGTAGAAGAGAAAGAAATGGCAAGTGGAATATAACAAAATATGATCTGTGTATAAGTAAGAGAGGAAATAGCCCGCATTACTTTGAGCAAGTCTTGAATGGCTAAACTGCACTCCCTGTTCTAAACCCCAGCTCTGACTCCTAGCTTCCACCAGCAGATCCCTCAAATTTTGCACCAGAAAATCATGACTTACAACGCACCTTTAAAGAGCCAACCCTCTCTTTGCCCCCACGTCGGCCATGTGATGCTCCGTTGATCTTCTCCCAGGCATTCCTCTTCCCTGTTGACTATTTGTCTTATCCTGACCTGAACGACAGGCTATGGAAAGTTATATCGATAGTGCCCTAGATGCAGGACTCTGCTTCTCCTGTTGGGGCAGGGTTCTTTTTGGTTGAAAAGAAAGACAAGACCCCTCATCCCGTATTGATTACCGGGAGCTCAAGATGATAACTGTCAAAAACAAATACTCTCCGTACTGGACCTTTGAAATGCCTACCATCTCATCCAAATTCCAGAGAGTTTAAAATGGCTTTTAAGACTCATTCAGATCATTTTGAGTATCTCTACACGGCGTTCGGCCTTTCCAATGACCCCACAGTGTTTCATGCCCTGGTCAATGATGTCCTGAGGGACTTCTTAAACATCTTTGTTTTCGTCTACTTGGATGACATCCTGATCTTTTCCAAGGATCCTGAAGAACATAAGGGATCGTATAAGAAAAGTGCAGCAGACTGACAGATTTCAGGACAAAACCAATGACTTGAGCATCTCCGAAATGTCCCAAACATGCTGTCCAATGAATCCCCAATCTGGATTCATGTTCTATTCATGTCCTATATGTTCTAGCTGGAAAAAAACTAGCCTTTGAACTCGAAGGCTTGCTTGTATGCTCACACTATTCCTCTGCTCTGCATCCCACCCCAGGGATTAGTACATACAGTGAATGAATGATATGAAATGCATGTGTTATCACTGGGTTTCTAACTCAAAAAGAGGCTCTAATAACTCACTTTTATTCACTCTGTTGTAATGTGCTGCATTATGTTGCCCCATGTGTTTATTGTCATCATCCCCTGAGAGTATATGATGAAAAAAAAAGATTAAAGCGCACACACACACAGATACATACGTGTGTGTGTGTGCCACATTAAAAGACTATCCTCGTGTTTTTTCTCTCCGAGGTCATGATTCTTTTAGCCTCTGTCTTAAAGTTTCCAGACACTAATAGGCTTAGAAGCAACTAGCAGTGGATTAAAGGCAGTAAGAGAGCCAAACCACCTCGCTGTGTTCTTTTCTGCTTTTCCTCTTAAATGAAAGGAGGCGCAGGCTTCATCTGCACGGCGGCTAGAAGGGGACATGGGCTTCTTGGCTGTTCATTTGAAGAGGGTGACACGCAGTGATCTAGTTCCTCTTCCCAGGTCTGTCTAATTATAGGCTTGATCACCAGCCTGACCTTTCACATTCAGACTGGGCAGAAAAAAAGCACTGCCACCTTGATAGAACTTGATAATAAGACTGGGGGATGGGAGGTGGGGGGGGATGTCTGATAGAGTGAGGAAAAAAAGGATAAAAGGCGGGTCTACAAGGCCTTTTGGTAACTTTGCCTTTTTATCCTTCGGGGAGGGAATGAAGTGACCCATGTTTCTATTATTTCTATTATATCTTTCTTTGGTTTCTCATTTTTATTTGTATGACACATTTATGTTTGATTATTTTTTCAGTCTTTCAATAAATCATACCATCTATCTCCTTAATTTCTCTGTTTCTCTTTTCTCGTTCACTGCATCTTTTTCTGTATCATACGATTTGTGTGTATCATCCCAGCATGATTTCAACTTAATGTTGCTTTTAGCCAAATGGTGCCAAATGAGTCAAGATGTTTCATTGTTTGCCTGCTTTGGAAGCATATGCATATGTATTAACCTAACACAGACAAGAGCTTTGCACATTAGTCCAAACCATCTGCTTGAGGGACCCATTTTTTTATATCAGTCATTCTGAAACATGAAGGTAAAAACAAAACCATGTGATGTTGTCAGCACACATGGTGGAAACCTAAAAGCTTTCCTGCAATTGTTGGTTGATTGAGTTTAATTCTTTAGTGTATCAAAAGTCTTCTTTTTTTTTTTTAGCTTGACAGATTTTTTACTAACAATTTTGCTTGAATGACCCGTGAACGCACAGGTGCTTTGCTTCACTGAGACAGATCACAACAAAATACATGTAATATAAACTTTAGCGCTTTGCAGGTTTAAGGAATTTGACAAATACTGAACACCCAACATCTCAGTGACAGAGGCAGGCCATCACACTTCAATGTTGTTTTAGCTTCAAACAAATTGAACACCATTTTTGTTGGTGTTTTTGTTATCTGGAGCCAGATTTATAAAACTGGTGGTATTAAAGTGATTATAATATGTGTATGCACAAAATATGATATTTTACAATATAGGGAACGAACTGTGTCAGCAGTCAAAAGCAGACTTCTGTCCTTTATGTATATATTTTTTTCATCAGTGTACTAAAGCATGGTTGTCAATTTAGGTAGCAATTTCAGAATATAGCCATTATATTTATTGCTGAGCCTTCCATGCTGAGACTGGAAGGGTATTGTTGGGTGAAAGGCAGTTACATATATGCACATTGGAATTTTGGTTTAATTAGCCGTTTCTATGCAACTGAGTAATGCTTCCAAGCACTGCGTCAGGAAGCAGCATCCTGATTCTAATTTTGAGCTACATTGTTAAAATCATGCATCTATCAATCATACCTGCTGATTTCTGGCATGGTTGGAAAGGGGCTTACGGTTAGTTTGCTTTAATGTAAAAATATCAGCTTGTTTATATTTAACTATCATAGTTTTGTTCAGTAGGTTAAAGATGGATATATATATATATATGCGAGTAATTCAGGTTTGGTCCAGTGAATTACTATGTTTTACATTAACAAGTGACTGAATTTAGATTCTATAAGGTCAAAAATTGTATGTGAAATTGATTTGAGCAAGTTTTTTCATTTCTATTTTATATATTTATTGTTTTTATTAACACGTGTAATTTGTTAGTGTGTGTGCGTGTGTGTATATATGTGAAAAAATTGTTTGAAAAAGTAAAACCACAAGCAAATTCCGGGGATTCATGCCTATAATGGGACATTACTGAGCTACGCTGAATTAGTTTGTTCAAATGATAGTTTTACACAAACTAATTCAGCAGGGAAATAAGATATAAATGAGTCCTAAACTTTTATTTAAGAGAAATAAATATAATCCAACAACACTGCAAGGAATTATCTTTGTCTAAACATTTCCTCTAATATGGTAGTTATATCTAATATCAAATGGGGCAATCTTCCTTATGTGGAAGATAATGAGTTTCCTGCTTAAATCCATTTTAAAAGCCTCTAATGACTCCATAATGTTGCCTCGCTTGGCATATTAACAGCAACGCAAAAGACTGTGACACAAAATGATTTTTTAACTAACTCTAAAACTCTCTGATTTGTCTTGTCTTCCCCAGAGAAATAACACACAGGGGAAGCGCATGTGCCAAGAGAAGAAGTGTGAGATACTAAAGAAAAGAGGCGCACCTATCCTCAGTATTACTCCACAGTTATTGCACTCCTGCACTGCTTAAATATTGACTTGAAACCACGTTCATGCATATTGCAGAAAAGAAAACGGTCTCATATGTGCATCTTTTTCTTCTCCGGTAAAATAATCAAAAGTAGATATTTTTCATTGTTGCACTTTCATCTTCATGGCCTGTTTTATGAGTGATCCTATCTGTTCCTATCAGTGTCTGTATACTCCATGATATTGGAAAACAATGTCCGGCAGCACTCTGTTATCAGGCCCCACAGCCCAGCCTGTACTTTCATTTCTACCAGAGCCCTTTTGCATCATTCACCATAACGTCTCCTGGGTTATTTCATCTTTGGCAAACCTACTGTGGCAAACCTAGTTGGGTATTTTCCACCTTTCCTCAAGGGACTCCCTTACCCTTCGAGCTCAGTAAGCCCTGCTCTTATATAGATATCTAAATTATTTCATGTAATTCTAACAAGATTACATGGTGGTGTGGTGGTTAACGTTGTTGCCTCACAGCAAGATACTTGGTTTGAATCCCGACTGGGTTTTGCGGGATTTTCATGAGTTCCCTTCTGATATTACAGCTGACTCCTGTCACCCAAAATGTTCCATAAAAGGTGAGCAGGTTATTCTAATATGAGTAGTTATGCGTGGTTAGTTTGCTGGTTCGGTGCTCGATTGGCAACCTGTCCACTGTGTGTCTTTCCCCTTTTCCAATAGTATCTGTAGCTTGATGAAACAATGAAGATAAAGATTTCCCCCCACTGATGAGCTGCTTATTGAATGCTCAAGACGTCCAAATACTGGAGGAGAAATTATCATTGAAAAACGATAATGCAAGCATGCACCACAGTAGGATTATAACATTGTATGAAAATATGTCAGTAGCTTTAAAAAGGCTTCTTTGAAAGACAGTACAAAAAGACACATTATGGAAGGACAAAAACAGGCCCTGAGTATAATATCTGAATCTACCAAATCAAACAGGACCCCACGTTCAAGCTGTGCAAGAGGTTTCCAAGACAGCCCCGTAAATACATTTTCATTTATCGCTTTTATCCAAAGCATCTTACAATGGAAAATGAGAATTTTATAATAAGTACATTTACTACCATTTTCATACACCACATAATAATTGGGTTTAAGTTATGGTAGTTACGGTAAACATTGAATGCTACAAGTAAGGAAATAAATAATGTAAAGGAAGAACAATGCCCTTTGTGACACTTTAGAATTGAGCAAACAACTGCAGTCTAAAATACATATATTACACACTTTCCCATTCTCACATTTAAAAATCTGATCTTTGGTTTTCCTCTTTTCTTCTCTTCAGGTAGAGTCAAATTACCCATGCCAAAGAAAATCTGTCTTCCCTCTCACAGTCAGAGTAAAGACTTTTCAACCCGGTCCCTCTGTTAAAATTATCTCTATTTCTGTCTATAATAGTGTCAAAGAGACATCTCAATCTGAGTAACACATTTAATTAGGCATCTACTGATGCAAAAGGACTAACAAAAGAAGATGGACGCACTGTGTTTATTTGACATCACATGGTCCTGTATCCTGATTTTGGGGGGGTTGATGGTTGATCCACTACCCAACCCCAGAGTAAGGCATTGTTTGTCTCGCCCATATGCTTTTCCAACATTATTTATGCTCTTCTTCCAGATGGTTTGTGTCACATGCACATTTCTCCCCGCACTGCCACTGTCAGATTGAGTTCTGACAAGGTCAGCAGGTGTTAGGAGAGTAAGCGTTCTTTGTTTTGAGCTCAGAGAAAAACCAAACAAATAAATGAAATGGAACAAATGTGCGCAGCTGGTTTATCTTTAATGTGTGAATATGTGGGCTCATTAAAATTAAAACATCAATTTTTGTGTGCGTGTGGAGGTTTGGGTGTGTTGTTTCTTTCCTGGGCTGAATGCATCTCTAATATTTGTATTGAAAAAAGATATATTTAAGCAGTTGTAGTTGAAGTCAGCCAACAGATGAGTTGATTTTCTTTCGGAGCTTCAGTGTGTTGGATGATGTGAATATACAGTACATGCCACCATAACACACGTCCAAGTGGACAACTCAAAGCTATGAGTTTATTTTCCAGGATGTAGCCGGACACCTTTATAAAGAGTATTATTGAAACACCACACCATCTGCAGGGTAAAACTAACCTGACTCGTCCCTGTTGACGGATGAGCAATCCAACGTTTGGTGAATTCCGCTTCACAATCACTCATTAATCCTCTTAACTCTTGCCATCTTGCTGGTAATGTTTGTCATTTATATTCTGAAACCCTTCAGAAAAACACAGGCACAAGACAAAAAGATATGGTTTAAATGGAATCATCCTTTTTCTCCATTTCAGTCTTATTCTATCTCAATAATGCCTTCTCTTGAGAATTGGTTCCTGAAGTAGGGATTTGGGGTCTAATTCCAAGCATTACCAGGGCTTTACGAGCTGTTATAGATACTTCAGTATATAAACAACTATCCTGTTGGCATGGTAACTCATACCAAAAAATATTAAACTTTTAGACACACTATCAGGAATAATTTCAGAAGCCAATAATTGAGCCACCGAGCTCTCAAAACCACCATTTCATACTAGATATTGAAAACATTATGAAACCTGCAGCTTCTGGCTGTAAAATGAGATAAAAACTCCCTAACAATGAATTTATGCCAGAAAAAAGGGAGTTATCCAAATCTTGAAGATACTCCATTCACGCATTAGCCTTAACTTCTGCAAAATCTTTAACTTTGGCTTCATTGCTTTTCGTGCGAGAGCTCAAAACAAGACTCCTTGATTTCAAAATAAAAGTGCCGCTCTCTAAACTTAAAAACAAAAGCAAATCCACTCTATTCTAAATAATACAATATAAAACAAATACAACTTACATAAATTCCAATCATACAAGTACCCTTGAAAAGAGCAAAAAAACAAATTATAGACCTTTAATATTTGAACATTATGTATAAGACAATATAAACAACAATTACTCCTTGGCTGAGTATCTTTTCTCTGATGGGTTGTTGCTTCTAAATGAACAAACAGACAAAAACAATGGATGGATAAATAGTGAGCATTTGGCTTTTGTCGCTAATTTGATCGTAATCACAACAAATGTATTGGATAAGAAAAAATCTTAAATGAAGCATTATGAAAATAATCTTATTTCTCCCTTTAAGAACACATCTTTTTTTTAACCGTTGATGATTTCCTCCACTAAACGGCAACATAGCTTAACCCTCTCACTTCCTGACTGACACTAAATAAAAATGTTTGAACTAGTAATGGGATAACACTTTTAGTAGCACCGTGCACTTAAACTGAGTTTTAGAAAAAAATCTTAAGTTGGTTCACTTTGACAAATCCTTGACACAAAGGAGTTGTCAGTATTGTATTTAGGGGGTTTTCCGTTAAAGGTTTTTAAGTTAAAATTGGTTATATTGCCAACATAATTGTTGACATTAGGTATATATGAGACTTACATTTTTTATGTTATTGTTAAAAATAATTCATTCATTTATTTATAAAAATATGTGGGGTAGAGTAGCATATGTGCTAAATTAGTTTTTGTTTGTTTGTATGTGTTCATCATGGAAAATAACCCAAGGCCATGGAGTTTCAAGGAGAAAAAATGTATACATTTACCATTTTTCTTCTTGTAAAACTTTGAAAGCCATACAAGGGTTAAGTAAGGACAACTAGTGCAGGGATTTCTGTTTGATATTCCTCAGATTTCACTGAATTAGTTGACTCCAACTGAGACCGCTGTCCCTTTAAGTGCTCCGAGTGTGTGATACAAATCATGTATACTCCGCACAAACTGCGTGCTCAGACGGTGTTTATGGGGGCCGGGTGTGTGTACGCGTTAATGTCTGTGTGAAGCCGGGCAGAGCAGTATACATCATCATTTAATGATAGCTTAGTCACTGCTACATAGTCACTTGACAAAGATGAATGATGCTTCCTGACTCAGAGAAAGTGCTGCTGTATAAAGCCTTCTTCACTCCCCCTCATCCCCCCCCCCCCCCCCCCGAACTGTACAGTGTCTAAGCTTTGGCATTTGGGGTCTGCTGGCCTATGAGGACCAGGCCTTTGATTTTGCTGTCATGACCGCTTATAATGATTAATGCCTGGGCTTTGGGGCCACTCTTTGTGATTATTATGGGGCCGGCAAGCTCCTACTTATTTTATACAGTAAACTGAGATATCTGCAAGTACACGTGCAGAGAGATGCGTTCCTGAGCTTAAACCTCAAATCAGAAAACAAATATGCAATATGGGAATTTATCATGTTAAAAACGAAAAGAGGATGCCCGGTTGTGCAGTGTTGAGTTCCAAAATGCATTTTGCACACTTGTGTGTCAAATTTCTTTGTGCTCACTTTCTTGAAGGCCTTTTTCCTACTTTAAGATAAGTGTTGATTCAGTTATTTTATTTCTTTTATAGAGGCATTGAACTGAAAATGATCTCTTTTTTTTGTTTGATTTGAACCCTAACCCTGAAAAAAAGTCTTACATGTATCTAATAACACAATAGAGTTGAAACTTTAAATTCTGAAGCGTTTCTGTGAGTACCATATAAAGGTTTCATCAATGCCTCTATTACAGAATAGTCAGTTACTTTGCCATAAGCAATAATTCAACCTTTGCTTCTAAAAACGGTTTACATGGTTCTTTTCAACTTTGGTCTGGAATACACAGTAAATCATTTTTTTAAATGTGGTTTCAGATCTAAATTCTCTCTGTTCCTCAATGTTTTTATAGTATTTCAGGCCTGAAAAACAAAAATGACTCACTAATACACATTTCCACCACCTAAAAGCTTTATAAGTTGTACAATAAAAACAGCAAATATTTTATAACTTCATAATATTATTTTTAAAAATTCATGGCATATAAACATTTCAACACTTTCATAAAGATGCAATAGATAGCAAAATGACAAAAGATAATTATGTTAATGCAGTAGTTGATCTACCATGTGTGACTTGTGCTGACATGTTCAGTAATTCCAATTTACCATAAGGCTATTCTCACTTCCAGATAGGATACGGGTAGTGACATTACCTGGTTATGATTTAGAAAATCTTTTTTGAATCACATAAACACAGCATGTTAAAAAAAAAAAAGCTAAAAACGTTATAAAACCATTGTCCTGTATACAATAAATGCTGCGTGTACCCCTTAAATTTCACACTGATAATTACTAAAGGATCAATTTGTCAAATGATTCAAATCATTTACATCAAAAGTTACTTTTGTATATACAGGAGAATAATCATGAAGAACATTTTAAAGAAGAAATTACACTATACAACAAACATCAGGAGTCAATATAATGACCTGTATACACCTAAAGGAATAAAAGATACACACCGTGTTACTTATTGCACAGGTTAAGCGGCGTCGATACCTGGTTTAAGATGGGACCGAGTAAAAATTTTCCCTCATTTTACCCCATTCTGTATTTCAATCTATAACCCATTTTAATAGCAATTGAGTGATTAATTAAAATCTGGATACAATATTCCTGTGAATGAACTGTGATCACTCATTGTGACGCACAATGGCCCATTAAGTAGTTTGCCCATTTTTCCAACTTGTTTGTGATAGCGATCAGAGGCATTCAGGCAGAGGCCCATCTGGCTGTGAATACTTGACTATTTGATCTGGTATTAGGAGCTGTTGCAGGTTTTAATGCGGAGGATTGTGTGCTCTTCACCTCTGTGTAACTCCCCTAACCTCCCCTGATCACAGCGAGTCACAGAGATGGAGGAAAGGAGACGGAGAACAAAGTGGAGAACCATCAGAAGCAAAATAATGGATAAAACATCATTTGTATGTATGGTTCTGAAGGGATTATTAGGGCAAAAAACAACCCACTACACATACGTCCTGTCACTGAAAGTCCAGGTTCGACATTCAGTAGATAAAAAAACATAATATTGAGTCACAGTATTACATACATACATACTTTTATTCAGCCTTTTTGTGAAAATGTAATCGTGTTTTGTTATTGACCGACAGGTATTACACATCCATGAGTTCATGGCTATATCATGTTTTAACACAATCTTCCATCCATCCCGTTGTGAATACAGTACTTATTCTTATGGCAGCTTCCATTAGGCAGGAGGTGGGAACATCCTGGACAGATTGCTAGTCCATCACAGGCCCATGCAAAGACTAAAGAGGCAGTCAAATTCACTACTATGGGCAATTTAAAGTGAGCAATTACTTTAATGTGTATTTTTTTCTCCTATGGGAAGAGAATTCATGCATACATAGTGAGAATGCACGTAAGTCAAAGCCACAAAAAATTGAAATTTTCACTTCTCTCACCCATTGTCAGCTGAGATAGTAAGCAGTTTTAGATAGTGGATGTATGGATGGAAAGTTTTAACATGTCATTCTACATAGTAGTCTGAGATTGATATTCTTTCTTTACATTCTTCTGTTATTCAGTTTCGGCAATACATAAAACAGATATACAAATCATAAAATACAGACCCTTTCCAAAAAATGTAAATATCGTGGAAAGGTGTTTTGATTTCCATGATCCCATTTAAAGAGTGAACATTTCATAGTTTATTAGATTATTGTAATACATTATAGATTATTCAGGTCTCACAATTTTAAATGGTTTCAAATATATCTTTGTTTGTTGTTGCATAATTTGGGCTTCCAGCTCATAAAACCCATGAAAACAGGAATTATACAAATTAGAATATTGTATAGATGTCAGCCCAAATTTTACAGGGCATGGATGTTTTAAACTGTGTCACATATTAATCATCTACTTAACTCAAAGCACCTCCACAGGTTTCCCCAGGTGTCCTTAAACGCCTCGGTTTGGTTCAGTTACCTCAGCGAAACGTAGATAGACAGGAAAATAGGCAGCTTTGTCCTTTGTCTCAACTATTCCTCCACTGAGACTAATGAAATCCAATACCTGGATATGATTCTGTACCAAAGAGGACCTCTGTTTATATAGAAAATGTTGAATTCTTCCTGTCTATCATTTTATCATGAATTTTTCATGGTGCAGCTTTGATTTCACTATAAAAGACAACATTTTGTGACTTAGCTAGGCATTCATGTGTAAATTGTGAAACTAAGTTAAACTACTTTCTGCTATTTGTGCTTTTGAAAAACTAAAAACTCAAACTGAAATCTGATCAAGGCAACAGTAACTCTTAAACTGTTAAACAGGTTCCCCCCTCTTCAACCGGTCTTATTTGCAGGTCTGTGGCAAGGCTAAGCAGCTTACACATGACAGCATCTTTACAAGTTTCAATTCAGCTTTTGTTTATTGCATTCCACAGGGAGAGGATTTTGCCCGCAATCACTTCCCAGCACAGTTGAATGTCTGTATTTTTTTTTTTTTTGCACAGCAAACCATTATTATGACAAGCGTAACTTCTCCAATCTCTTCAAATATCTCAGGAATACTCACAGATGTATAAACGATTAATTTACAGGACAAAAAGAACATTGCACATGTTATCTTATAATATCTCCTCATCATGTGTTTTGTAGGACAGTATGGTGTCTCTTTATACTATTTGGGGCTTTTGGCACTCCTTTGGACAGCATTCCAATAAAGCCAAACCCATAAAAAACTATATAACAGGGAGACATTGCATACTCCTCACTGGTCAAAATAAAACCAGTGAACATTAACCTTTTAAAGCCCAATCCAAGAAAAAATAGGGAGAATTTTGTTATTGTCTGAAGTCTTTATTTGACCCTTCACAATATTTATGAGAAAAAACAGAAATTATTTTTGAATATTCGTCATTAATTACCTTCTGCTAAGTCAAAATGATTGTGCATAGTCTTGTACCCACTGTTATTAGGTATACCTGATTGTGTACAACAAGGTTTTGAACAAAGTTTTTACCATGAAATTATGCAAAAGGTCTAAGATGCAAAAATCTTCACAAATCGTACGTGTCAAATATGATACACATGGCATTATAGGGTTAAGAGCAAAGTATCTGTAGCATCTAATACACACCAACACACATGAATCTCCTATTTGTGCACCAATACAGATGATTAAATATGGGTAATATTATCTACCTCTCATATGGATTGGAAGAGTGATCTATTGTCCTATTCAGACTACAGTGAGTCCTTGAGGCCTTCAGCCATTATGGACACCCACAATATGCATTCATCAATATTATTATTACAGTAATCCCCATTTCTAAGAGGCTGACCCGAATTCCTGGTAAGAACAAGATGTTATAGTGTTTTGGTGCCACTTTCATGAATATGTACAACAATCTGTGGTGTGGGCTTCTCCTAGCTGTGTTAGCATTGTTGTTCCTTTAGCTTCGTCCTGTTAAAGACAAAACAAAAAAGGCAAAGCTAACATAAATCTGCTATGTGATGGAGTGCAACTAAAAGTACCAAAGATTGTTGAATTAACAGGTGGGTCTTTATTTATGCTACTCCATCCTTTTTTATGTGAAATCAGAACATGTCATTCGAAATGTTCTTGTAGAGTTTTTAGGTTAGGCAGTGATGACACAGGACAAGATGACAATAAATATAGACACACACACAAAACATTCATAAAAGGAGGATTTAATAATAAGTAAAGGTAAGATAAGATAATTGGGGAATTCACAAATTTACACCTACATGGCCCATAGATATAACAAGGAATAAAAAATAAACGTATTTTTCTTTAATGTACTAAGTGTGCAGTACTGCTCAGAACAAATAAGGTGACATGTCTAATGGATAACTTAGTAGCCAGAGTATATACAGACTAAATAAGTATGGAATGATCCTGTATTTATAAAATATTTACAGTATCCAGTGGTTGTAGATGGAATTTCAAATTGAATGTCCGGCCTGTGATCTGCAGCTGTAAGCCTGATGGCAGCATGGAGGAACACCATTTTGGATGTTTCATTCTGCCCTGAAGGAGCCGCCCGGTGCTGTGATGGCATCCCGCAGGGAATGACAGGTTGTCATTCAGAAATGATAGCTTTGCCGTCATCACTGGGCGCCTGGTGACTCTGATCCCCGTAATCCCGTGTAGCTGGACAGTGCAGGACTTAAACATCCCGCTGACCCCATTAGGGCCTGCCACCTTTCCACCTGGATCTGGTTCGGCTCACTTCTTACATCGGTAGGTGTGAGGGACAAATTGGACCAAAGGAGGTTGCGTGGTCAGTTGAGTGTGGACAGTATGGGGTGGACTTAGAGGTGGATGAGGGGCAGTGAAAGATGTCTACGAGGAGAGGAGGGAGTTTGCAGACTGGCGGGGTCAGGGGGGAGAAGTGGGCTGTTAAAACCCGTTGAAAACCAGAATAAAGTTCAGTGGCTCACTTCTGGTCCCCTGCAGCCCGGGGCTCGATCCCCATATTACAGAGATGCTTTTTAGATGCCAGAATTAATGTTTAGGTGCAGTTCATCCTCTAGCTTTCACCTGTAGCTTTCCTTTCCGTCTTTGAATGTATTTGGAAAAGGAAAAATATATCAAATCTCTGAACCCAACTCCCCCATGACATATTTTCTTCTCACACAACCTCTTAACGTTTTTGTTCAAATGTAGTTCATAATAAAGTCTGATACACATGTGAAAAGTTATTCATGAAAATAACTTTTTTTAAAATAATTATTTTCCCAAAATTGCAAACCCAAAAGTATATGAAATAAGACCGTTCCCAAGAAGAATCAATACGACATATTAATCATGACAGATAAAGAGCTATATAACCAGATTTTTTGCCAATTTAGGAGGGGAAGATATATTATATTTTAAAGTTTCCTATCCTCACCCATGCAAAACCTTTGCCTTCTTGACCCAGAAAAGGGACCTATCCTGTAAAGCCAGAAGACAAACTTTTTTGGTGTTAGATATACTGCAACTTCGTCGCTCATATCTCAAAGTGTATGGTTATTTAATGTTAACTAAAATTGCACATATTCCTCAATGTCTCTCAGCACTTCCAACATAGCACTGGTCAGTACACAACATTTTTCTTTGTAAGAGAAACATTTTGCTGCAACCTTAAATTTGGCAGCTGGAAGATTACAAATATTGCTATTGACACATAAAGACAATAGCAAATGATTCCATGCTTCAAATCCATCCGGGAAAACACGGTAAGCAGCAATCTCACCAAAAGCACAGATGCAATTCAAAGTGCCAGAGTCCTGTTGGCTGAATAATTAACTTAAGGAATACATAATTATCGATTTTACCGGGGACGCTGACACACCTTTGGCATTTTACAGTTCCCGGGGTTTGGCAATGACATTCAATTACAGTAAAAGGGAAAATGACAGTAATACTCTGGGACACGTCTCTTCATTTCCACAGGTTCCTCCTCACCGTCAGCGGACAGATTAGCTGAGAGAGACCTGTGCAAATTGTCCCAATTGCGGCTGTCTGCAGTTCAAAATTTGCGGTCATTATCCCTGAGGGGAAGGAGAGGAGATAAATGCACTTATGTGAGGCTTCAGAAGTGTGTGAGTGTTAACAAGCATCCAGTAACCTCCAGACACACGTGGGCCACATAAGTTTTTGCAGTTGTGTAGACGTGAAATGGCCTTAAATTGTTCTACAATCCATCAGCAACAACAGGCATGCTTTTCTGTTGGTGACCCATTATTTCTATGGAGACTTGTCATTAAGGGAAGTCTTTAGGTTGTTGTAAGCCAGTTTCTAACAATTTCTGATCTGACATGAGAGTCTGAGTTATCTGATGCACTCTTTCCAAACTGACAGGGTTTAGACGCAGAGGGTCAAGAGTAGAAGGTCCAACCTATCCACCAACTCCTTCCGTCCTTTTTTACCACTCATCAAAACTTTGAATCAGTGAAGGGCCTGTCTGCGTTTACTGCAAAAAAAATCTATTTTTTCAATCTCAAATAGACTTTTATTTTTAAGTTTGACATGTAGAGCTGTGGTGGAAAACTAATATTTAAATTAAGCCATTATTATTATTATTATTATTATTATTATTATTATTATTATTATTATTATTGTTGTTGTTGTTGTTGTTGTTGTTGTTGTTGTTGTTGTTTTTGTTGTTATTATTATTATTTCAAAGCACCTGAACATTTTTAACAAAAGACTGTTCCTTTTCTTACTGTTTTAAAATTGCTCATTGTTCATTTACATGACATTTTGCACAACTTTGATTTGCCAAATACCTAATGGAATTTGTGTGTATGTGTGTGTTTTAGAAATGGAATCTTTACTAGAATACACAATACTGAATGTAAAATAGAAAATGAACATATCAGTTAACTTCGAAAAAAATGACCCCAAAGACTAGATTACAAACAACACCCCAAAAAAGTATATCAGCTCACACAAACGCAGCATCAGACCATTAGCATATAAAACGTCTTCTGTAGAAATGAGATTTATGGACTGAGCATAGTATGTTGCTTAATTTAAAATCAGTTTGCGCAAGGCTATTTGTGTTTCACAATTTCTAGTTTCACAATCATTGAATTCCAGAATGACCTGTTAAATAACTGGATCTCGGTTCCAAGGTACCAATTCTCAATTCCCTTCCATAAGTTAAGACTGTTATGCTGAATATGTCTTTGTGTTCAAAAGACTATCCTGGTGCACAGAATGAAGACAAGGTTTTAATGTTAGTAACTTCCAGTCAGGAATGAGCAAAGCTATACTGTACATGCTGGTTCTTAATTAACATGAGAAGAAAATCCCAATAGCCAAGGAACACTACACTGATAATATGACAAAGCACACAAGTCATGTTGTAAATACAATCAGCGCCAGTTTGCAGGAAAGCTCTGTCTCCAGAGGAAATACAAGCACGCAGCACATTGATAGACGCCCTGTATTAGTTACTTATTCTCCAATGTTTTCCTGCTTTTGTTGGGTGTGTAATGACATGAACCTATCAAGCAGCCCCCACTTCTATGCAAACACTTTCATACATTGCAGGCTTGTTTTATTTATGACATTACTTAAAACCCAGCAGTGCTTTTAAGAAGAAGAGCCAATTTCCCCTCTTTTACAGTAAGCCGTATTGTATGGCTGCGAGGAGAATGTTGGAATTACAGAATGGGGGAGGGAAGAGAGCAAGGAAAGGAGAGATAAGGGAAAAAAGAGGGCCTATATCCAGTCAGGCCACCCAACAAATACCTGTCTCTGTGATGTTTTTATTGTTTTAATAACACAAGAATGCCAATGTATTTGTTCTGCTCTTGTAAAATTATGAATATAGTTTTTTTTGGACTGGTGACAGGGAAAGCCATCTATTTCCAAAGACTGGGATAACACATATAGCCTGTAATGGAAGTGCAGAAAAGAGGCAATACTAAATTTAGCTCTCTAAGAAAAAGGATGCTATGAGCGGATAGAGTGCTGACTTCACCAATAACTATTCTGTGAGCTCATTTTGTTGTTGTATACATGTGAATTAAGAGGTAATCTGAGTGAATAAAGATGAAGACATATATGATATCTACTAAATTTAAGATTCAAGAATTGATTTATAATTCAATTATGTATTGCATGTTCCTCATTCACCCATTCAGACAAAGACTCCTCACAGACATTTTCTTTTCTAGCAGTAAACATATTAGAGATGTAATTCAGCATCTTTACCAGGAAGATTTCTTCCTCTCTGACTGAGAATGTATTGATATAACCTGCTCACTGAGCAAAGCTCATCGTGAAGCCATTTCTCTGCAGCCTTTCAGTTGTGACCTGTGTTGTACTTTCCTTCAATCGGAAAGGGAATGTTTGGTCAACTTGACCCACTGCCTCAGAAGCCGTGACTAACAAGAAGCACCCAAATATTGAAACAGCGGGACGTAATCCGAGGTTTGGATTGGAACATATTTCCTCAAATGTTTGTCCAGCAACAAATCATGCAGAGTAAGCGCAAAGTGGCTTAGAGATAAAGGCTAATACCGGGACGGAACAAAGAGCAAGGCTTTGTGTTGGGTGGTACGTGTGGATGAGAGGAAGAAGGCAGCGGCTGTTTAAAAGTGTCTTGTGTGGTAGGATGAACAAGGCCGGGCCATGCCAAGCCAAATACAGCCGCTGAAAGATCTCTGGAGCTGATCACTGGCCAGACGGTGTCTGGGTGAGCCCATATGTGCTCTCATGAGGATTCTCATCGTAAGGCTGAGTCACAAAAAGCCCTCCATAGTGACAGTTACAAGGTGTTTTAACCACCTGTGCTACCCACACCCAGACTGATGCCAAACTGTATCATCTTTATGGCTACATTTGTGTTTTAAAAGTTGCTTTATGTTGACTTTTCTTAATTCAATGTGTGCATAATTATATAATTATCCAAGACAACAGTCAAATCCTTCTGTTTTTCTTCAGTTCTTCATTTTGAATGTTTTCAACATTCACATCATATACTGTTTTCACTATAAAAAAAACAGAAAAAATCTGCTTCCATTACTCTTCCACAGTAAATATGATGTATTCAAACTGATTTAAGTAGATTATAAAACTGTATTTTCAGTGCAGTAGCATGGCAATGACTTTTTTCTCGAATCTGGCTATTTAAAAGCAAAATTAGATCCATTATTGTCATTTGACATTGGACATTTCTACAAGTTATGCTGATTGTTATAATGTGAGAATTCAGCGTTATTGCAGTTGTTGTTACCGATGCAATACATGCTTTTTAAAGCACACGTATACTCGTGAGTGTGTTGTACATGTGTAAGAGAAAGCATCAAAGAGAGGCAGGGCTGGAGTGGTTACGGGGGGCAAAGAAATGGAGAAAAGAGATGGTTGTCATAGTAACTCTGTTTTTCAAGGAGAGTCAACCATTCATTTCCACACTGAAGACTGCAAGGGAACACTTAACTCTGTTCTTCGCCTAAGGATACTACTTTAAAACCGTCTCTCTTCCACTCCGTCCTGTCTCCGTACCTTGGTTGCCTGCGCAGAAGTGTCAATCTGAAGTGAAACATTTCAGCTTTCGGCTGCCACTCCAGTTCGCCAGCTCTTTTGTTCTCTCTGTCTCTTTTTCTTCCCTCCACTTATTTCTCACATATCTCGCTCCTCTTTTTCATGTCACCCTACCCGCTGTCATCTCTTCCATTTCAAAATTTGTAAGACAACTCAAACGAGTGATAGTAATGCAGTTGTGTGTTAATGCATAGTTTACCTTGACCCTATTAACTGAACTGGATTTAATGTTTTCACCACAAATGCAATTCTACTGTACTCTTGGTCTTTAGCCATTGTCTGCAAATACTGTCTGTAAATACTCTTTTAACTGGCCTAAATTGTAGAGCCTATTGAAGCATATCCAAGAGAGGTTTCAGGGTTTCCTAGGTCCTTTCCTAAAAATAAGCTTTATGAAAGAGGAAGGTTTTCAAATTAATATTAACAGTAAAATTGGTGTCTCCTTCCCAGACAAATATTTATAGCTAGCTCCGAAATAGAGGGACTCTGTTACCGAAGACTGCCTCCCATTTTACTTTTAGAAATCTAGGAACCAAAAATAAACCTGTAGACTGCATCTGAGTGGACTGTCGTAAGACCATGTAATGGAGCTTTTTTTCGGAGCTTCATACCAGAGGAGCATACGTTTAAATCTTGTTATAAATTTGACAGGAGCTAGAATAAAGAAATAAGATGTCTCTTTCAAATTGTCAAAAAAACTCTGCATTTTGAATAAACTCGAAGCTTTTCAGAGATTGTATGGGACAGCCCTATAACAAAGAATTGCAATAATCAAATCTTGATGTAAGTACTTTTTAAGCGGTAAGCCCCAAAAGCAACCCTACAACATCCAGCGCCCTGAGGAACTCTGGCCGAATCTCGTCCACCCCCGGAGCCTTGCCACCGCGGAGCTTTTTGACCACCTCGGTGACTTCAGCCCCAGAGATTGGAGAACCCAACACCAGATCCCCAGGCTCTGCTCACCCCCCCGAGATGCCGGATGGTTGACCAGAATCGCCTTGAAGCTGTAGGGAAGTCTTTTTCCATGGCCTCCCCGAACTCCTCCCACGCCCGAGTTACCCACCCAGGCCGCCTTCCGCTGATCAGATAGTGTGCGAGAGATGAGTTTGTTTGTAGCACCAAGTTTCAGTTGTATCTGTTTAACCCTCTGCTCTGTAGCTCAGTCTGACAGATGGAAGCAAGGCTCCAGCTGAAAAAATGTAAGGGCACGGAGAAGTTTGGAGGAAGGACCATTAGCAATGTGAGGAACTGTTATCATTCGGAAGCTCTTAAGACTGGATTGGACTGCCGATACCTATCAGCTGGGTCTGGAGTCCCACAGGACAAAAAGGCCAGATAAGACTCCTTCTTCAGCCTAACGGCATCCCTCACTGCTGGTGTCCATCAGCGGGTTCGAGGGTTACCGCCACGACAGGCACCCACAGCCGCATCGGCAATGGAGGCGGAACACAGTCCACTCGGACTCAATGTCCCCAACCTCTTCCGGAAAATGTCCTAGAAGCTCTCCCGGAGGTGGGATTTAAAGCTCTGCCTAACAGGCGCTCCCAGCAGACCCTCACAGTACGTTTGGGCCTCCCGGGTCTCACCGGCATACTCCCCCACCGTCGGAGCCAACTCACCACCAGGTAGTGGTCAGTGGAAAGCTCCACCCCCCTCTTCACCTGAGTACCCAAGACATGTGGCCGAAGATCAGCTGAAACGACAGCAAAGTCGATCATTGAGCTGCAGCCTAGGGTGTCCTGGTGCCAAGAACACGTTTGGACACCTTTATGGCTGAACATGGTGTTTGTTATGGACTATCAGTGCCGAGCACAGAAGTCCAACAAGATCAGCCCAAAGAGGGGCTCTGAGACGGGATGTTCCCAATTTAAGAGATATTGTGCCTCAAAGTTAAAGAAGTCCATCCAAGAAAACTTTTATTTTTAATCAAATGATTCTGGTCAAATATAACTGCAAGGCTCCTTACTGTAGGATCAGAGGCCAAAGAAATTCCATCTAAAGTAGCCACATAACTAAACAGACTCTTCCTGAGACGCTAATATCCACGGAAAACAACTTCAGTTTTGTCTTGAAGTTTAACTAATTAGCTGATTTAGTTTTTCAAGAAAAAAGAATTGTCTGATTTGATTATTTCTTTGACCACCAATGTTGTAAATGCCTAATACAAAACCCTACGCAGAGGTTTAGACTGCAAATACTCCTTCACTGTTGTCCACTGCTTTTGATGTATGTAAATGACGTCACATAGTGGTTGGTCTGTCTTTCTAATCGATCATAATTTATAAGGAAAATACAACTAAACTGTGTACGGCTGAGTAGGTTCAAATGTAAAAGAGCCAGTAGTTTGTCCAACCCAATTTAAGGTGACAGTTGCAGTAAATAAAACTATACCATCGAACAGCATTCATGATTCAAAAACTTTAAAGACTGTTTGGCAATATCAGAATGATTGCACTGAAGTAATGGGCACAAGATGTAATGAAATTAGAAAAAGCCGAGTAAAACCTGTGCATCAGTATATCTAGCATGGAATTATTTTCAGCTGATTGCAAATGACTAACAGAATCACAACAATCTCATTCTCTTACTCTCCCTCTGATGAATCAGTTGAAATCAGTTTACTTGATGGCACATGAACGTGTGTGTGTGTGCGTGTGTGTTCGAGAGAGAGTGTTTTCATGCATTATGACATCAACACAAACACATTAATAACACACAGATAATCAATGTGTCCATGTGAATGAATAAAGGTTTATTACCCTATGTCTGAATGAATCCGTTTCTTTCTCATTTAAGATTTCTTCGTTTCTAAAAGCGGACTGGTGAATATGTGCATGCTTCAGTCTGCAGCATAGGAAGTGAGCAGGGGTAAAACATGCTACTTCTCTGTGCTTTCTGCAGTTAAATAAGCTGTGAATGCCAATATACAATAGCATTCTGAAACTACTGAAAAGGTTCTGTACTTTAATGCCAGCAGTCTACTCAGGAGGAAGACCCACTTATGACGGAAAGTGTTCAAACTTATATTCTACCATAAAAGAATGAACCAATTTTGATAATCCTCAGAAGATAATCTACTGCCTCACTATTTGCCAGATGATTTATTCCAACACCATCACCTTTGATTTTGAGGCTAATTAAGAGTTTGTCAAACTATTCAGGTTTTGCTACTAATAGATTTTCACAGTATTGTGTTCTTTGATGTAAATAATTCTGCAGAAATTCAGAAAAGCAATCATCCAAATATGTCTCGTAAAAATATCTGCAGCTTTAATGCCTCACTGCAATTGAAAACACTAATTAAGGACTTTACAGTTACAGCAAGTACATTTCACAGTCATTCAAGTATTTGACTTTGTCTTTGTTTGAAAACCAAATAGAAAGATATCTGCAATCTTAGTACTACTCTATGATATTATGCTGTATTATTATTTGTGTTTGGAGAACTTTACTTACATAAAAATTTACTTTAGTTGTAAAAAATGTAATGTAATCTCATCAAGCGGAATGTTTGAATGGACCAAAAAAGTATGTTTTATATGTGTATATATATACACATTTATTTATATATATATATATACACATACATATATATGTACATATATATAGATATATGTCATTTTAGGAAATTTGTCACTGGACGAATAGAAAAATCCACAAAATCTTGAGACCTATGTATGAAGTGCTGAGCTTTTTTCTTTTCCGGGAAGAGAAAGGAACAGAGACAAAGCTATTTTGTCTTACTGGGTGCCTGTAATTTCCTGAGTTATGTTCCTCTCTTTGCTAGAGCTTTCTGAGCTGTAAGACAAAAAGCTAATCAAAGGCTCCTGCCTTCAGGGCAGGTAACCTCGGCATGAACTAAAACAGGGAGCAATATCATTCCATCACTCAGTGTGCCACATCCGCGCTCCTCTTTCCTTCTCTCCCAGCCTCTGAGAAAACATTAGCTCTTGTTAGATGGAAATAAGGAGGAATTTCCTTTTAATGGCCTATTAAGACACAGTATTCTCATTTTTTTACCCCGCCATGCTTACTCATAATATCCATCAGGTTGAGCTGAAAGTTTCATTTATTTTTTACCCACCGTTCTTTAACATGTAAAGCAATCTTGCTGATTTATCATTCTTCTTAAAGACTTCCCGACAAAAAAAATTCATAAATAAAATAAATCTGTGGCTTTGATTGAACACATTCACATTTATGGAGTTCATACGTTCATGCAATCACAATGTTTATTTCTACCCAGAGTTGCAATTAATTTTTTTTTGTTTACATTTTTTTTTTTCACTTTTCTGAAATGGTCTGAACATTTAAGCGATGACCTGCCGATTACTTTGGCAGGGGGGGTGGAGTTGGATAATATTCCACCTGAGATGCTGAAAGGCTTGGACATTGTAGGGACTTAGTCACATGGAGGTCCGGACGAATTAGCGAACAATGTGGGAAGTGGATTGTGAAAATATGTTGTTTCAGCTCTAAATATAATCCAAGGTCCTGCATTTATGTGAAATGTTAAAATTATTTAAACATCCAAATTATATTTGTTCTCACCTGTAGTGGATAAACTATGATCATTTTGCAGGGGTGTGTCACTTTGATTTTAGAAATTCTCCCCGTGTCACTTTATTATCACATAATCAAAGGGATCCCCTTAGTCTTGGGTTGTGGTTATGTCATCGTTTATGTTGGGTTTCTCCAAGTTTGGGTTCTTGGAGTTGTGTTTTTTGTTTTCATGTTTTGCTTTCTATGTTTTCTAGTGTTTTTTCTTAGTTATTCTGTCTCTGGCTCCCAACTGGTTTCCTGTTCCTTATGTTTTTGGACCTCTCCTGTAGCCTCTATAATTTCCCTCCATTTTTAGTCGTAACTCTACTTTTCTCACCTTTGCTCTTTGTTCTCAGCTGCCTCCACTCTGCAATCAAGCCTCTAAGTTCCTTTCTTCTCCTTACTGGTCATCCAACCATCAGTTTTCCCTCTTTAGTTTATCCTTCACTTTCATCTGGTTCCTAATTCCTTTGTTTTCTTTGCTAGGCTATTTCATTTTTGTGTTTTTGGTTTTACAAGTTTAGTTTCTGGTTTTCCAGCTTTTCTGTGCCTTTTGTTCCTTTTTATGACGGGTCTTAGTGTTCCCAGATAATCCATATTCACAGCATGGTTCCTCCTCCATCCACTCCCTGCATATAAACGTCATTAAAGTAAAGTTAGAAATCTGTCTTTTGCTAACCACCATTTATCCACTCACCACCTGAAGCACATTTTCTTCCCAAACTACGATAAAGGATCTAACTCTGACTTAAGAAACTGCTAAATGTCTTTGTTGGTGTTTGACCTGGATTGTAAAGAGGAAATGTTTTTCTCCCCAGAGCCCTTCAGTCATTGTTTTTATTTCCTTCTTCCAACATCTACAAATCAATATGTCACTAATGTTTTTCAAAATCAAATGCCAACCTTTAGCCATGAAAGGGGGCTATTTCAATTTTGAAAGGGGCAGAGAACCAAAACGGCTAAGACCCACATGGATACTCACACACTCAGAAAAGGAACCACGCACAGACATTGATCTGTGGAGTTTCACTGGAAAAAAGGAGTTTTTCACTTTTACAAAGATTCAGAATTTTTATGTTATGCACTTCTGAAATAATAGTCACGGTTCATTTTTAGTATTTCTTTCTTGTAATTTGATTTCAATCATCTCTTTCAATGAAGATTTACATTTATCTAGAGAAAATAAAAATATATAGCCGTACAGGAAAATACGTTGTTCCACAGTTGCATATACAAACCAATATCCCTGTTTTAAAAACACAATATACTGTGACTTTCTTTTTCTATGTGAGACCAGTAATCCAAGAGAACTTTTCTTAGGTATGACAAAGAAACATAAACAAAACAATGTCATACAAAGACAAAAAACAACGACCTCGTTTAATTGACTGTTCTTATTGTTTCCTATGGGAGGAGCCACTTTTTTTTTTATTCTGTGGTACTGAAACAAAGAAGAACGGAATTTTCTCAGACAAATCGGATAGAACTTCAAGGTTTGGATGATGTTTGTAGCTTCATAACTCTGATATCAGAAAGGATCTTTGTCTTTTTTATATATATTTTTTTATTTTCTAAGTTGGCGACTCAAATGTTGCACAGATAATAAGATGATAGGGATTTTTCAAAATCTTTTTTGTATTTTATTCCAAACGATAAAATGTCATATGTTTTTTTTTGTTATGGTTTTGTCTTATTTTGTTTATGGTTGTTAGTTCATGACAATCTAAATTTCAGAAAATGTTGAAACGTTCCACTTCCCACATAATTTAAGTCCATATTGGACATTTTCATGTATTGGGATTTTTCGTCAAAATGGATTAAACAATACAAACTACAATACAAAAAACATGTGGACTTTAGTATAACTGGATTTTAGTAGATATTTTGTTGTTAAAGGCAAATACGTATACCTCCATAAAGCACTAAGACTGATTATACAGCAACGGACATGCACTACCAACCAAAACTGTTGTTTGATAAATGTACATATATTTAGCCAATGCAGGAAACCAAATTGTCTGTATTATTGACAGCATCAGAAGCAAACATGAAGGAATACCTTGTATGTTTTCACAGATAGAAGGGACGAGGCATAAGAGTCCAGTATTTTAATGACTGAGGCTTTGTGCTCCCGAAGATGAAAATATGTGTGCAGGGAAAAAGAAGAAATCAATTCTGTGAGTTGAAAGCAAAGGGTTCTGTCGAGGCGAAAAAGAAATGGGTGAATTACAAATAAGAGGGCAACAAGTGCATTATAATAATCAATACCTTGTAGGGAGGAAAGAGGAATACCTTCTTTATCTGCAGTGTTTTGAAGCATAGACTTTAAAGCCCTGCATTAAGATGACCAGGAAAGGTAGTCTTTTACCAGAAAAGCAGAATGATCCCTAAGAAAATATTCTATTGAAAAAAAAGAAAAAAAATACTCCAAAACTATAAAGTTTTTAAACCATCATCACCATGACAAAGCAAACACTAAAAGTAATTTTGTTCCATTTTCTTTTATTATGTTTAATATCTCTATATTTGCATGGTTTGTAATTTATTTTATGTAATAAACTGATCGCAGGTGTTACTAGGTAGGATGACAAATTACTCAGAGAAAATTTGACTAAACATAAGTATTGTCATCCAGTAGCTGTTTATACATATCTCAGCAAATTAAGTGCACAAAAGACCACAAAAGGAAAAATTCTCCATCTATTCAAATAGAACTCAGTCATCAGTGTTATTTCAGTGACCAGTTGCTTTTTTGGTGACCTTCATCTCTTTCTGTGTTAAATTAATTAAGGGGTTATTGCTTTTCAGTCAATGTCAATTAATATTAATCTGGCTATATATTCCTTCAGGGCCTTCACCTTATGACATTCCTTCAGGTGCCAGATGATGGAACATTCTGCCATTATGTGATGCAACAAAAGGACAATGTGTCACTTGAGACCTATCTCCTATAAGGATTGTCAGAATGTGGACATTGTAACAAATGTTTCAGTCAAAAATATGCGGAAAATTCAGAAAATCACAAATTCCAAATTTGACTGAGATCTGTGACAGATAATATAATAAATCTTTTAGCCTACAGTATATCATTGATATATCTCTCCAGGACTAAATTAGCCAATTTCTTTGAAAAAAAAAATCTTAAGTTAAGGAAATAATATGAGTTAAATTCAAATATATAAAGCTCCATCATATGTTAAAAACCTCATGATCAGATATTTTGCCAGCAGAGCATTTCCCTCTCAGACTTCAAGTTGACTTGTAGTTCCTACTGGTACTAAAAGTAGAATGAATGGGAGGTTGCAAAAACTTTCTCATATGGAGCAAGATACTTGTCAGGAAGCAGCCCCTTGCTCGTATTTCTCCTCTTTAGGTATCCCTGGGCTGCTTTTGTGGTGTTTGTTGTCTCTCTTTGTGACAAGCAATGTGTAATATTGTGAAATATGTTTAACAGGTTGATCCAACTCATTGAACGTAGGTCAATGTTGGATTCCGGTCAGTCCTTCCTAATATTTGTTGACCTCTTCCCAGTGCACTATGGGAACATATTGGAAGATATAGGCCTGCCGAAGAGATGCTGAAGGGATACTTAATAAAACCTGGTTCATCTGGACCTTGCCAGCAATAATTCAAATGTGCAAAGCAGTACACCATACATGTCGTAATATTTTTTGTAATTCTGATAGGAATAATGCAATCATAGTAGTCCAGTTCTTTGAAAATACAGAAATATACTAATTTGTTTTTGCTGTTTTTTTGTAAATTTCTTGAACAACAAATCTGAGATTCAGATGGAAGATTACGCTCTAACCCCTGAAAGATTAGTTCAGTGGTTTTTGCCTTTGCTGTTTCACTTTGAGTCAGACATGCATCGGGACAGATGCAGCCATTAGGCTGTGGCAGCATTACTTGGCAACTTTGACAAGACTGATAAGCATCTAAAAAGGCACCCTGCAGAACTGGATGGTAGCTCACAGCCTCTGGCTTGCCTCCCTCCACAGGACATCGTGCCCAGTCCTGTGCCTGGGCTGCTGTTCAGTTCGGTGCCAGTTCGAACCCCTGCTGCTAACAGTTAAACGCCGTGGCTCCGCTCCACGCCAGCCCCTCGTCCCCTTACATCCAATCCCGCGCCAAATCATCTCCTCTAGCTAACAGCTGAATATTTTACATGTAAATTTCCGTCTGAGAGCTGCTCTCCAGTTTGCTGCTATACTGTGAAGATTCACGGGATGGATTTGTGTATTAAATCAAAACACGCACTCTGCTGTTCCTCATAAAAAATACAATAACGTTCAACAATAATCGAACAATTGTTTGGCTTCCAAACAGTCAGAATAAACTCTGGTCGTTTTAATGTGGTGTTAGTCCAAAGGATTCATTATTTTATTTTATTTATTAAAATTTTTTTACCTGACCATTTTCAGTGATATGATTTTTTTCTGTCAAAGGATGGAAAACTTGGAATAGAACCAATTTCAAATTGTATTGTTAAGCACCTCGTCACTCCCATTTCTTTAGTTGCTTCCAAAAAAAATAAGAAAATCCTAAAGATTAAGGTATTTTTATATAGAAAGATGAGCTATTTTGGACCAACAAGTTGATTCAAAAGAGTTATGAGCCACAAGCTTGGTACATTACAGCATGGTGACCTTTGAACTTTAAGATCTTTAGAAGACCAGGCCAATCGAAAACAAGCCGTCACAGTCCTGACAGTAGATGACTGGCAAAGGTTTAACCAGCGTGTCTGAATATCCTCCAGTAAAGAAAAATCCCATACCTGAACTGAAACTGATGTTACACAATGAAAGAACGTGGGATAACCTGTGGAATAGAACATTAAAAAAACCCAAAAATCTTTAATGTCAAATTTTCACACAGACACACACACATACACTAATCGTTCACAGTGACAATGATTTGTTACTTGGGTTTGAATAAGTGACAGCTTAACAGGTTGGCACAGTTGTTGTCATCTATAGGTCAACCAATTAGAGCGAGAGGTTGAGAGCTCACTATCAGGATGTTTCTGCTTGTTGGCTCCTGGGTCAGCAATCCGATATGTTAAAATAAGCCAGGATAAGTTCCTTGGAACCTTTCTTTGGCACACATGTTTGGTAAATGAATGCATGGCAGCAAAACTTTACACCCTTTATAAAGAATTCTGTTAGATTAAAGTGAAAACACATGCTGGTTAGTGTGAATGTAGGCAATTAGCCATCTGGCATAAACACTGTCTGCGCCAGTCACAAATAGAGAAGAGTAGAAAGCCTCTAAACAACTGAACAACTTGCCTTGCATGGTACTCAGAGTTCAGTTTAATATCTTAGTTTACTCTCCACCATAAAATAAGTTAGCTAGCAGCTTTCCATTTGGATGAGAT
>JABUIW010000192.1:260938-277425 GCA_013363375.1 Menidia beryllina | reverse complement strand
CCAAATTTGAATCAATCTTTATGTCCAGTCAACAGAATTAAATATGTTCAAATTCAAGTTTTTAGAAAGACTCCAAGTTAAACTTTTTGATATATTCCGAGAGTCTTGCTGGTTTCCCTGCACAGGTCTACCGCTACTGACTTTAATCTGTTGTTTTTTTTCTTTTTGCCTCTCCTTTAGTGGGAGTATCCCTCCTCTCACTCCACAGGTGGTGCAGATGGTGTGATGGGAACAAACACTCTCTGGGGCCTGTTGGGACTGCAGGCAGACGGTGGATCCTGGCTGGGTGTTGACCGTGCCAAACACACAACATATGGCCCGCACAATCCCGGCATTGTCTGAGTTAAGTCAAAATTGCTACCAACTCCCGGCTAGCTGAGGCTGAGTGTGCGCCTCCCTTAGGGTCCGTGGAGTCAAATTGGTGGTGATGGCAGTGAAAGGAGTGCTCCCGTTAGGCTGGGTGTGTGGGATGGTGAAGCTGGTAAATGTGGGTAATTGTACTGGCAGATGGAGAAGATTTTCTGTAAAAGTGGTCCTAACCATTTCCCATCCCCGGGGTGAAATCGCACAAAGTGGTCGAGGCGACCTTCAGCCATTGCCTGGATGGAAAGCGTTCGAGCAATGAGCTGTTTTTTTTTTTTTTTATTCTCACTCTCTGACTTTGACGGAACAAAATCTTCTTTTTTTTTAAAAAGACACTGTTTCTCATGTGATAGAGGAGAACAATTTCCAATGCGTTCTGTCATGGATACAGTGAGTAAAACCCAAAGCATAATTTTTCATAGAGGTTTCTGCTCATAAGAGGAGTCTGTAAATAGTGATGGACTGGTTGTAATCTCTGTGCCCTAACGGCCTAAAAACCAGGCCTGAGCTACACGTTTAATAACGCCCCCCTCCCTGATATCTTCCCAGATTCTGCGTTCCCAAGCCTTATCTCCTACGAGGTGATATAGGCAATTTAAAGATGGAAATTGTGTCACTCTTCTTTTCTTCTCTGTCAAAATCAAAGTCTAAACAGTTGTGGTTGTTTTTAACAGCTTCTTTTCTGTATGAGGTAGGATAACAACATAGGGGGGGTTCTTTCTGACACTGTTGCATAGGCACCGTTAAAAGAGCTTCAGATTTGTGAGCACAACATTTCATATGATGGGAAAACCCTGCAGGTTGCAACTGTAAAAGTGTTTGATCACTTTAGCTGATCATCGGTCAGAAGGATGGCAGAGAGTGTGTCACCCGTTCTTAACTCACTTTAATAGTGGTTAAATTTGTTTTTACTGTTGATTTTTAGTTATTTTTACACGGTGGAGTGAAAGGAAAAAAAGGAAGTATGGAAGACAGGAAATACAGCGTTGTGGTGACTTCTATGCAAGCTTTATGCACTGCCTTTGCTTATTGCTACTCACATAAAGCAATAAAAAATGGTGCTTTGTAACTATTTGTGAAATCTTGGAAATCTTGGACTGTTCAGTATGTGAACCCCAACGCTCATTTTCAAAAGTAAGTGCTGTAAAATGCATGCAGTAACTGTTTTTATTACGTTGTTTTCTCTTTTAAGAATACATTTTCAATCATTTTAAACATGAAATTATCGTGTTCATTGGTAATTTATAGTTTAGATTACATCGGTATAAAAACAAAATATAAAAGATTGTCAAAAAAACTCATAGTAAATAGATGAATAAATGCACAAAACCTTTTCTCTGCTGGTTCTGATTTGGTCACTAGGATCCAGCATGGCTGCTCAGCTTTTGGTTTCACTAAATAACAAAAATAATATCCCCCAACAGTTTTTAAAAAATATTTTTAGACAGCAGTGTCAATAATTCATCCTGGCACGCAATTTTCCCTCATCTGGCGCTCTCTTCCCAGTTCACACGGAGAGCAGGGCTACCCCAGCTGTGATGTATTCTTAATGTTATTTATGAGGTTTGGGTGACAGCAGCGATGGTCTGAGGGCCGTTAGAATAACTGCAGAAAGAAAGCTCTGTCTCTCGCACACAACTTTTCTCTTACTCTTTTCTCAAATTTGCATTTTTTGAAGTGATTTTCTGACCTTTTTCCCTTTTTATTACATCAGCTTTTATTTATTTTTTTTAATTAGCTCTCTTTCTTTTGCCTCATGCAGTTATTTCCAGATTTTTTTTTGTAGCAGTAGGGCAGGCAGAGGAGGCAGCAGGTAAGAGGGAATTCTAAAGTATTGTTGCGTTTTTTTGTGTTTTTTTTCGCATGCCTGTTTTGACTTCTTAGCCATGACTGGCAATTATTGGTGGTCTGCTGAAGTTTAACTGTGAAACTCTTAAACTGATGACTGTGTTCACTGTCATTTTGTTTCTACAACAAATGATGGTGTCTCCTGATGTGATTTCTCCCTTCTATCCAGCTTTTGGTAAGTCTGGGTCATAACTTATGTGTAGTCACAGTAAACAAAAGAAACCAACTAAATATGAAGGAATAAACTGCTGGAGAACTTGTTAACGTTCTTGAAGAACAATTACATTTTCAGTTGTTTAAATAAGATTCACACCACACATGTATTCTTTATGTGCTTATTGCTCATTGTTTTCCAAAGTTAGAGAAGAAAGTGGCCTAGCTTTAATTGCAAATGTTGTTTAATGTTGGGTCAAACTCTCAGGTCATCATATTTTACAATGTCTTAACTTTTCAGATGTGTTATCCCAGAGGCAACAGAGAGATTCATCTCTACTTACAGTATTCTGAGGTCAGAAACCTGGCTTCTCCTTTCTTAATGTCTAACCCTAACCCTAAAAAAGCACTCTTGGATTCTATTATGTCACATGCTTTGATTATGCAAACCTTAAAAATCCTGCTGTACTTTTGAACCTGAAACGCAGAGAGAAGACATATTTCAATTTAATCCAATCTGTACTTGAACTTTTTGGAGTTGATAATATGCTTTGATGATATAAAGCGTATTTTAAATTTTAACCTGTTAGAATTGGGCCATAGTTATTCCCTTTAGCATAGTATGCTATCACATAATCCATGTAAATGACTGATTGTCTTATTCCTTTTAGAACTACACTCTTGTGTTAAACTGGGTGTGCCCACATATTCTTCTTCTCTCTCTGTTGCAGGAGATAGATGTCTTTAAGGTAAAAATCCATACATATACTTTCCTATTACATTTCAATGAAATCTGCATGAATTAGGAACTGGCCTGACCATGTCAGAGGTAACTGGTAAATAAGACTCGGTTGGGTCCAGTCCTCCTATTCTACAGGCCCCCCCCCCAGAAGATAAAGGCCCATCACACTCGGATTTCGGGGCTCTTGCCAACTGAGATACACAGGGAGCTTTTTCAGTGAGAGCCCAGCGCTGATTACTTTAGCTGTGACCCAACAAATTTCATATTTGTTCTCCTGATCTGCTCTCTGGTTGTTTCTCAGGCTTCCAACTAAAGAATCGGGCTAATAAACCCAATTAAAACACTAGCAGACCAATTATCACAACTAAAATGGGCATATGTGGAGTAAATATAAAGCTGTTCATTAAGTATTTGTAATAAATACATGGTCCATGTCTCTTTTGAAAGAAAACACTATGTTAAGAGTCAGAATCTTTCTAAAAGCTCCTGTCACAGACTAATGTGAGTACACCTGAACAAGAATGATTTTAATTTCTGGATTTTTTTTTCTTTTTCTACAATATTTTCCTTCAAAGTGACTAACATGAGGCTTTAGACTACACAACACAATAGGAATAAGTCTGAAGTCTTAACTAGGCTTGCTTCTAATTTGACTGTAATGCAACTAATAGATGTATTTTGCACAGGTTTCTCATAGGACGGGTATTTTGGAAAAAAAAAGGCTGATCTTCTCTAAGGCTTCAACTTTCAGTCAGGATTTTGGTTTCTAACTAATGTTCTGAGCATCTTTTCTTATAGTGAAAAACAATGATACAACAAAACAATATTGCACATTATTTCTGATTATGTAATTACAATTATTTTTATTACTTGCTGTTGCAACATGCCCTTCGTTCCAGCATTTTTTACTTGGCCCAATGCAAAACTTCATCAGGTTTTTTCTGTTTGATAGTTTTAGAGGTTACTTTTTCTTTTTTACTAAAAAAGAAAACAAAGAATCTGCAGAACTGAACATCAGTATGAGGATGTGCAAAAAGCTAGCCACTAATTCAACATCAAGCTCTGAATGTGCGACTTTGGATCTTAGAGGAAAAAAACCCACCTCTCATGAAGTATGTTGTTGTATTGAGAGTTTTGTTAGCTTTTATATGTGTCTTTTCACAGTAAAATCAAAGCTGTGAAGATCAAAGCTGTCCTGGTGTCATAGTGTGGCTAATAAATGCACAGCAACTGATGTCGGGATCAATAATTTGTTCACCTAATGAAAGCAGCAGACTGTCTCTGCATGGATGTCAGAACTGTTATGGACAGACTGTGTGTCTGCGGTACATTAACTGGACATTTGCAAACAAAACAAGATTATTTTGTGGAGTTGCATCTGTTTTTGGAATACTGAAAACCTTCATAATCTTTTCATGCTTGCATACGGTTAAAGATTGACAGTCTTTCTAAGGCAATGCCTGAACCCTTAGTTAGCTATTAACGCTTGAATCTCAATAACTTTAGCTTTCAAATGGTGGGTAGCGTCTGTTTACGTTCAAAATGGGGCTGAAAAAACACAAATATTCCATGATGTATGACAGGATCTCGGATCATTGAGGGGTTGCAAACTCGATATATTCTTGTATAACTATAAACTAATGTTTTTTTTAAACACTAAAGATCTAATGTTACATCTACATTTTCTAAGATTTCTTTTCTTCTCAGTGTTTGTTCTTATGACAAAATTCAAACAGTACTTCCATGAAGCTCAAATAAAGTATATGTAAAGTATATTAGCCAGCATGGCACCGTTAATGAGCCCTCTAGTGATATCAAAGAAAAGATTGCACATCGATAATAACAAGTAATGAATTATGAAAGAAAGTTGCACGGCACATAGCTGGAATTTAAATTTCAATCTTAAAACAACTGACTTACTTAAGTATGAGGATGAGGGAGGGCTGCTTAAAAGTGTGAAAACATGCAGGAGGTGGACCCAAAGCGAGGGGCGGGGTCACCCTGGACGGTCCACCGGGGCCACACAGAGACACACAGAGACACACAAGGACCAACAACCAAGCACACTCACACTCACTCCTAAGAGCAATGTCCAATCAACCTAGCATGCAGGTTTTTTTTTTTTTTGGACAGTGGGGGGAAGCCGGAGAACCCGGAGAGAACTCACAGACACAAGAAAACATGCAGACTCCACCCAGAAAAGTCCTGAGTCTCCCAGGACTCAGACCCAGAATGGCAAACAGTGGATGGAAATCCACAAGCATACCCTTATACACTCATGGAAGAGAAACTACTGCGGCACCATGAAAAACAGGAATAAAAATTGCAAAGGTGTTCGGATATTGTTCACAAAATTTTTTTAAAATGTAGTATCATTTTAATATACACAAAATGTTTATCTTGCCATTTTACATGGGAGTTGTTACAAGTCAAACATAATTTTCAGTTACAACGACTGTAGTATGGTAACATGTTGAGAATAATTTTATCTTGAAGGTACAGCATAGTTTATCAGATACCTCACTGTCCTAAAGGCAACAAATATAACTCTAAAATCTAAATGCATTACTAAGCTTAGATCCAACCAAGTGTAAATGTGCTTTTCGTAGGGCGCTGACCAGAATATTCGTAGTTTAACTAAACCAAACTCAACACAAGCTTTGGAATTTGATCATCTCTCATATGAAAAATATTTTTAAAAGTTTATTTTTTTATTTAATGTCTGGTGTAGTTGATATGATTTTCAGCATCAAAAATGGACATTTTCAAAAAAGCGGTCCCAGAAACATAGAATTAAAAAAACTTCACGAGACGAAAGAAGAATCAATACGCTCAGTTTTTCCCGTTTAACTGACGCATCTGAATAAAATCTGTTGTTATTGAGGGAAAGAATGGTAAATGTTCCTTAACGAAATTTAAAAATGCTACATTGTCAAGCTAGACACACACTAACAGTGTAACAGTGAGTGACAGTTTTCACATTTAATGAGGTGCTCTCAGCCTCTTCACCTCCGTCACTTTGAACTTGTCAGGAAAATCTTGAATTTGCAAAGTTGGTTCTAGTTTTTGTGGTCCTAGCTTATTTTTATTTATTTATTTTTTTTAAACCAAAAATTCCAATAACCCTAACACAGTATCTCGTTGTGGTAAGATTTTACCGGCAAATATAGAAACATATTTTCCAATTTAATTCAAACATGACCATGCTGTGGAAATGAAAACATGAAACATTTATTGGGCATTCTCTAACTGAACTTTTCAGGAAATTATTTAATTTGCAAAGTTGGTTCTAGTTTTTGTGATCCTATTTTATTTCATTTTTTTAACCAAACATGCCAATAACCCTAAAACAGTCACATTATCACTTAGTGGTAAGATTTTGGCGGCAAATACAGAAAAATATTTTCCAATTTAATATAAATGTACATGACCATGCTGTGGATATGAAAACATGAAACAATAATTGGGCATTCTCTAACATCCACAGTTGCTGGTTATTGGTATTCCGAAAGGTTTGAGAATAGATTCTGAGTGAATGAACAGATCTTAAACCTCAGAATTTGTTGAGGTGTGAGGGCCTGATATTTCTGCTTGTAGAACTATTTGGAATTTTAGTTGCACAACCTTTTCTTACACATTAATATTCGGTACTGGCTTCAAAAACATATTGATGTTCCCTAAATTTCTCTTGCAATATTTGATGGTGTAGAACTCCTTATTTAAAATATATTACAGAAAGACTCGCTGCATTCCAATGTAAACACGATAGATTTACAAGGTGAATATTGAGAGATGTCAGTTAATGGATAACCCAACTTTTGTCTTTCTCATGTCAGGTGTGAGTCCAGGATGTAGATAGCCTTTCACTAAACTGTCTAACTGAATGCTCCTGCTTTTAATTGGTCTTGAATCTACACAGCCTCGCAGTGTGCAACAAAGCCGTGTGTGATTCTTATCACTTTGCTCTGCATTCAGTTGGATACAAATACCACCGAGATAACAAACGTAATAAACTCACGCAGTCAGTGGCTATCAGCGCCTCGTGACTGGTCCCCCCACACAGACCAGTGAATGCAGCGTAAAGTCACAGCAGACATTCTTCTGGTGTTTCAGTTTCAGCGGGTTTGGCAAAGCTCAGAACACACAGCAGATATGAGACGTTCTGTCTGGGTCCTGCCGCCCGAAACAAATCTTTACATTTGCCGAAACTGGGCGGCGTTTTCCTGTCGGTCCGCCATTCTTCAGAAAAGATTCTTAACCAATAAAGTAACAAGAAACTTTGCAGCTTCTTTATAAAAACTCAACTTGTGTGCATGCCAAATGTGAATTCTGAAGAGCCAAAAATATTGTATAACATGTCCCATTATAAAGGCTTTTCTTTGAATTTTTATTTTGTTCTCAAATTCCTTTATTACGTTTTGTACATATCAGAACTTGTTTGGCCTAAAAACAAACCATCCACTTAAATAACATTCACTGAAACATACTTTTAAACGTATCTCAGTAATCAGTTTTTTAAAATGTATTAGCTTTACATCAGGGTGAAATGACTATGTACCACTATGTAAATGAATTTCATAATAATATTATTAAAAATAAACTAAACCAAGTATCTGAAAGCCTGAGATGATCTTAGCACATGAGACTAATCTCATTTTACACATGCATTTGGGGAATATAAGTTACGTAAGGCGTCTAAAGGGAAATCAGTCTCATGTGTGTCATGACTTGTGCATTTTTGGTGTATTTTCTATGTTTTAAGCTTCCCGAATTGTTTCCAGATTGAGTTTATAGGGTGCTGTTTTCCTTTGATTTTATTCTGTTTCCAGGATCTTGGTTGTAGTTCCCACACTTCCTCTGGTGTCTGTCTTCCACTTTCTGTTTTCTCGTGTCTCCACTGCCGTCATTCTCGTCCCTCTGGCTTCTCCCATCAGTATCTCTACTTTCTCATCAACTCTTCATTACACTTATCCTTTATTTATGTTCCATCCTTTCAACCATTGTGAGTGTTACCTGGCCTTAATTGCGTTGCACCAGTGTCTTAAGCTCCTTTGGTTTTTAGATTTCTAGTCAGGTTGCAGGGTTTTTGTCTTGTTTCAAGTTTAGTTGTAGTTTATTCAATCTGTCCCTTTTCTTTTTATTCTAAAACCTTAGTTCTTTTGATGTTTTTCGCTCCCTCTTGTGTTGTTGCCCCTGGCCTGGTCCACTCACACCCAGGGCCTGTTGGGACAGTGTGTTAAGTGCAATAGCATGAGGACTTGTGAACACCTTGCCTCTGACTCTGACACTTTTGTGTGTATTTAAAACATAACATGGTTAACGGTTTTGCTGAATCTCTTTCAGGCTTTTGTGTCTTCAGATGATGTGAACTTGTCACATTAATTTAAATGTGCATACATTCCAGATGTGAAGTCAAACTCCTCTTCGCTGTTCATTAGTTATTTTTTGCGGATTTGACATTTATTTCCTTCCTGAACTTATTTCAAACTCCTGTACAGTAGGAGAAGCAAACTTAATCTAACTCTAAAGTTTTCTTTTCCTGCTATTTTCAGTTTCTGTGTGTCATTACATGTCAAATGAAAACACTTTTTTGTCAATTCAAACACAAATGTCACAGATGACATTTTTTATCAAACAGTCAGGAGAAATGACTTTCTTTGGTTGCTGTTTCTAGGGTAACTTGCTCATAATAACTCTGGAAGACCTTCCTCACCCCACTTATGTACTCAGTGTCCCTCTCACTTTCTATTTAAAAGAATCTTGTTAAACTCCACTTCTTCTACCCTTTCAAATTTGAGAGCAGCATAATAACATTTTCAGTGCTCAAGCTGATGAATTTGGACCCAGACAATGCGGTGTATCCCATCCATATACAGTAATCAGAAGTATGCCTACTTAGAAGGATGAGAGGGGTCTGTAATTCTCATTATAGGTACATTTCAGGGCATGAAAACAAAATGAATGTGGAAAGAAATCAAGGAAATCCGATTGTAGGATTTCTAAAGACTTTATTTGGTAATGATATTGGAAAATAAGTATTTAATCCTTCACAAATAAGCAAGATTTCTGGCTCTCACACACCTGTGGCTCGTTACCTTTATTAACCTGTTTGACCTCGTTAGCTTGATAAATGACACCTGTCCACAGCCTCAAACAGTCAGACTCCAAACTCGACCATGCCCAAGACCAAAGACGTGTCCAAGCACTTCAGGCTGGGAGGGGTGACTCGACTAAATGAAAACAGGTCAGTGCAAAGAAATCAACTGTTGGAGCAATTGAAACAATTGTCGTTATTATTATTTTACCTTAACCATCACTGTTTGATCATTAAAAACCATTTTTAACAGCTTCCGTACTAATGGTGAAGAATATTGCAGATTCCAAATTTTTAAAAGAATTGTATATCACTTCGACAAACCTGAATCTATCAATAAGAAACTGCAATCTCATTTAGTTTCTAGTGTTATGCATTCATTTTAACACAGTAAATGAATGAGATGTACTGAAAAAATCTGACTTCTGCAGAGCAAAACAAACATAAAAAGGAGAGGAAATGTTTTCTGACTTTATCACGCAGCACCAGTAAATAGTGGAATTCTACAGTTCAATGAACACAGTGGAAAAGGGAAAATATATATATACATACACCAAATATGCAGACAGAGATCCATGTTGAAGGCAGCTTTGTTCGTTTGGCTTGCGACTTGGAACTGTGTGCATCATGTGTGCTTTGTGCATCATAGACTTCATGAACAAATGTTTATTTCATACTCCTTTTAACCAGTAGATGCTGTTATTGGATCAGTTAACCCTATGATTAAGACGTACAGCTGTTGGTTTTTAATGTCATCATTGCACGTGTAAAGAAGGGGGCTACTTATATGGGTACTGTTTATATAATGAGACTTTTGAATTTATAGTCATTATTTCAGAACTGTTAGAATACAGTGTTCTAGCAGCCATCAGATCTTCTCCTGTCCTCACTCGGGTGCTCTGACCGACATCAGCATCTCGTTTAGTGCATCCCAAATGAACTGGCAGTAAGCCATACCTCCCCAACACATTCAATTCCAATTCACTGAACATCACTCGCATTGTCTTCTGCACCCCCATCCTTCTGCTGGTTTTAAGTGAAGATGCCACATTGATGTGGATGACACTTCTTTTCTAAACTTCAATGCTCGGCAACATTGAAAGAAAGGGATTAGCTATATCGTATTTTGAGAAAGGATGCTTACTATGTATATATATATACACAATTTCCAAGTTAATTTCTTCAATTTGTTTAGAAATACAATGTGGATGTTAAGAATGCTGAAATAAAACAGTGATGTGAGTTGTTCAGCTTTCTATTTCATTGCACTGCATATTTTGATAAGTAAAATTGAAATGATCCACATTTTAAAATTGAATTTAATAAACATCAAAAGCTTATTTTGAAAAATTCTGTCTGGTCCAAAAATGGAAAAACTCCCTTCTCGTAAAGTGACACTATAAATGGAAAAGGTTGATCACTGTACTTCAGATATGGAAGGTTTTGATGTAACTTTAAAAAGAATTAGGTGTAGCAGCAATATTCGGAGATTTGGGGCAAGATAAATAAAACTGTGAAAATATTAGTGACTTTACCTTATGTACTAGGAAAAAAAAGCATAAAAAATATAGGCCTTGTGTGTTTTTTTTTTTTTTTTCAGATTTGTGGACCTCTTTAAATTAATTCTTTCTTGTTCCAATAAATCTCAACTGGTATGAAAAAGTTAATGTTTTCTCCTCATAAAATTATTTATTTATGTTTTTTAAATAGAAGGATGCAGACTATTTTTCAATTGATTACTAATTTATTGGTAATTAATGTATGTAAAACATACAAAAAAACACAGTTTTATCACATGAGAATCTCATGACTAAACCAGAGACAAAGAGAACCCTTCAGGGTTATAACGTAATTGTGAAAAGAAAAAATTCAACTCACAAAGCATATCAGAGCCATAGTGGAGGATGGGAATCTTCTGATGTATCGGAAGCAAATGATTGTGAAACCTTTGGAGCATCCAGTCTTGCTTAAATATGATCAGAAGACACCGAGGGGTTATGCTGTGCTTACTATTTAAAAAAAAAATATTTAAGATTCAAATGGAAGCTGTTGCACAGAAAATTTGAACAATCTTTCTTTTTTTTAATTCTTATTACAGAGTACTTTTATAGCTATCATGTATAGTGCACCTTCACAATATTTTGTTGTTAGGTGTCAAAAGTGCAAAAGACTGATTAATGATCTTAAAATATGCTTGGAGGTAAATGAGAAGAAACTGTTTTCAACTACTGAAGCTGTTCTCCCTGGTTACACTGTAAAGTGACACCATGTTATTTTCCCTCTCTTTATTTTAATTTATATTGCATCTCTAAACCTTGAATTTCACCGAGTTAGATTACTTCATCACATTGAACCCAGATGAGAGCGTGTTTGTGTGTTCCCGTGCAGGTGTGTGTGGCCATGAGTGAGCAGTTGATCACATTAGATGTAACCTGTCCAGGCAGCCAGTCTCCACCTTCATTGATCACAGTGAGACATTGTCAACACTCATTCCGTTTGCTGCTATCATTCTTTAGCAGGAAGGCAACCTGCAAACAGACAGAGATGGAATGAGGGAGGAGAGGAAGAAGAAACAAAAGACACAAGGAGAGGGCAGTTATAGTATCTGTGTGTTGTGAAAGTGATAATTTCCTTCTTTTGCAAAGCCTGGTTGATGTGAATTGAACAAAGTAGAGATTAATTGCTTGCCAAAATGGAAGTTTCTACACATATTTCACTTAGGCACTAATAGAGTTGATGCCAAACGTAGCTACTCTTCTAAATAAATATGAATACAATTAGTCCCTCCGACAGAATGTGCACAACACGTCTCTCCAATTACTGCACAGAAAGCCATGTGCAGAGATGCTATGTATGTGTATATATATATATATATATATATATATATATATATATATATATATATATATATATTCTTCGGAACCAGGTCAACATTAAAAAGTCATACATGCCAATACATACGCATCTTTGACATTTTCTTTTAAAATATTTAACTTTTATTTCTTTATTTTTTTGTGTTCTCATTGAAATGAATGGAGAATCCTCGGAAAGCTTTGACCATTTTCAGCTTTCTCTACTTCAGCTACTTTAAGGTAGAGACACCATTCAACTATTAAAAGGGACTCAAGCCATTCAGCTATCCCCACATGCCTCGGTTCTTAAAAATATTCAGCCATTTTCAAAACATCCCAAATTCAAAATCATTCAAATTTGCATATTAAATGCATTGTAAAGTATTAAACTTTGTTGGCATATGTTTATGTACTTCATAAATGGTAAAACGGATTCATGAGAGACAGTTTTAAAGCCTTGCGAGGTCACCTGGCCACAGCTGTGGCTCCTGACCGGTGACGTCCAGTGACAGAATGTCACGCCTCGATACCCATAGATGACCCTGCTCCCAACCCCAAATTTGCTCTCACGTCTCAAAATACGTGTCACAAATTGCTGTTGACACAAAAATTTTGCAGAAAATGTGTCAAAAGTCATAGTGCATGCTCATTGAGCGGCAGATTTGTGTACATGTGGAAGCAGATCTGAGGAAGTGTAAATGCTGAGTTTACACAAGTTTACTGAATAAATTTACTCAAGAGCCTTTTTTTCAAGTTCTCATATTTCCTGTGTGTAGGTGAGACTTAAAATGTATTTGACAGGTGTAAGATTTTGTCATACAAGTGCTCCCGTTGTATTGTAAAAGTCTCCATCTTTAATTCTGCTAGCATATTCTTCTTTGCACATAGATACCCACATCAATGTTTTCATGAAAGCTGATAGTTGATCTTTCTCTGTGAACCACAAGAGATACAAACATGAGCATCTGATATTGATAAGCGAGGAAGAGAGGGACTGCCTGTTACTAATTCTAGCTGAGCTCACCAGGTAGGGAACTTTTAACATCATTACCCAAAATTCTTGTCTCCGCCCTCGGTGGGAAGAAACGCATTTTTTCCCTAAACACCTCTGTTCTCTTTTGGTACTTTTCGATGCATCTCAAAATTTCTGCATTGTAACCTGAGGTTGGCCCAACTAAACAGTTACAGCTTTAGCACCTACTCGTGGTTCCCCGGGGCTGATGGCAGCTGCTCAGTGGCCAGAATGTCTCATGATTCCATAGCGACTATTAACCGAATTTGTCTCTATTACAAAAACACAGCAAGAGCAAGCGCAGACAGCTATTTCTATCTTTATAAATGTGAATTTATCAGATATTACATAATTCCAATCTTTACTTCATCATATTTTATACTCAATCAGTTGTTGTGTGATGGAAAAAAATCTATTGGAAGAACACTAATAAAAACATGATTTAGCAATTATGTCTCTACCCTTTATTTTTTTGCTGGAATGGAATAAAATTAAACCCTCTCTTAATAAATATATATATATATATATATATATATATATATATATATATAGCTCAACAGAGAAAAATCGTGTCCAGTTTGGGACTCTCCTGAACATCTTCAGGTGCATTCATTCTGGAGATTATAACTTCTTCTGCTGATTTGTTTGACCTTTGACCTTTTCAATTGAAACTAACTTCTTTTTCTTTTTACTTTAAATGGTTTCCAGCAGTCAGTTTTGCTCTAATACAATTAGACATTGCCTTTGAGAGATTCCAGAGCAGTTAAACTGATTCAAATGAAGCCTCTTACAATGAAATTGTGAATTGTCTTCATCTACATCTAACTTCCTGTCACATTTATTTATATATATATATATATATATATATATATATATATATATATATATATATACACAATATATACACAGTATACACAGTATGTATGTACATATAAAACATACCACCAACATCATATGGCAGGTATCAGGTATACCGTTCAAGCTAAGGAAAGTAATTTTCTTATGTTTAAAAATAAGATAACCTAAATTGGTAGCAACCCACTTTCAAATCCTAGCAGTGCTTATACTCTTTTCTGCTGTAATCCACCTCCATATCTTTCGTTTCATTGATTTGCACATTCTTTTATTTATTTTCTTTCCTTTTTCACATCTATCTCAACCTTATTCACATGTTTATCTATCCTTCTCCTGCTGCCTTCCTCACTCCTTTAACACTGGCCCATTCTCACTCCTCCATCTTAATCCCCTCTCTGCTCTGCTGCACTCATTTTTACTCCCTTTCTCAGGTCCATTATATCGCTCTGCTTTCCACTTTTGACTTCTTCTTGTCCTCCCTCTCCTTCCTGTCAGAGATGGCTTTATCAGAACATTGTAGTCATTCAGAAAGAACCAGTGGCTGCCGCCTTTATGCTCTTAATCCACTCAGTGCCAATCAGACACCACCAGCTGAGAACACAACACATTTGCTAACACACATGTACATGCATCAGTACGAAGATCATTAGAACACAGATCCTCATGTGACCCAGGGATGGAGCTTGGATAGACAGATTTGTGACGCTCTTGTAATTTGTGTGAAAATAAAAGGTCTGTTTTGACCAAGAGAAAGATGGAAAAGAAAAAAGGAAAGCCATTGACCATTATGTGTCTGTTTTCACTTTAAGAGAGATGCTTTAAGAAGGTACATATTTTTGAAGCCAACTTTTTTTTAAAACAACTCCACTTACCTCATAACATAACTGCAGAGCATTACTGCATCTGTATGTGTATATATATATATATATATATATATATATATATATATATATATATGTAGACACAGTGGTGCTAATTAACATCAAAAGTCATCTCAAATTTCTTTTAAGAGAAATGGTGCAAATTTCCTTCCTGCCACCCACCCCCACTAAATCTATTATTCCTGCTTATTCCAATTAGTGTCACAAGACAGCTTGCCAGTCCATCGCAGGGCCACACCACACCATGCACACTCACACCTCAGGTCAAGTCGAAGTCATCAATTAACCTAACATGCATGATTTCAGACAGTGGGAGGAAAGCAGAATATCAATAGAGAACCAACACATGCACCAGGAGAATTTATGAGCTTCCCACAGGAAGGCCCTGAGCTGGGATTTGAACCGGGAACCCTCTTCCTGGGAGGTTATGACGCTACCCACCACATCACTGCACAGTCTTAATTTTATTTTATCCCAATTAATAATATAGTTTTCTGACAAAATAAAAAAGCACACAAAATTAGAATTTCAATTCAAACCCTCCAGACCATGTGCAAGGTGGGTGTGCAGAGAAAAAACTTCAGGAGACCTTTAGCAGAGCCAGACTCAAACAGTTCTGAACAGAGAACAGGTAGAATACCATCAATCTCTTCCTGTGACGGAAGGAGAAAGAGACACAAAATTAATGACATGCCTCAATTACTTTGAGACTCATACAGCTCATCTGTTCTAACAGTTACCTCCTGTGCCAGACGCCTGCAGTGGGCTGAACTAGCCCGGGCCCTCTCCATCACCTCCCCCTCCTTGGACAAATTCGTAAATAACAGACTTCTCCTTTTATGTTGTGTATCTGTGCCTGATTCTGCATGTAGATCAGAAAACTCCTGACCAAAATGAAAAGCCTCTAAAATATTTGTAGGACAGCAGCCTTTGAGGACTGGAGTTTGACAACCTTGCTTTATAAATACATGCAGAGTAGATGGAAAATGAACCAACTCAATGGAAAAAAAAATAGACGTTTAACTATTGATTTAATTAAATTATATGCATACATTAGAAAACTATTTAAAAAAACAAACGCATAATAATTTATTTAAAATTCTGTCAAATCGGTGGAACTGCAGGATGTGGATGAACGAGTGGACCGTGAAAAATGAATCTAACACCCTGAACACAAGCGCATGCCCATCTACCACCTTGTACACTGCTCGAAGAATTTAATCGCTCCAGTAAACCAGTTATTTCAACAACACAGGTTCTGTCTGAGGAGGTACTGGAGCTTTTGATTGAGTTAGGTATGCCTGAACACACAAACACACGGGCACGCACACTCATCCTGGTGTGGCAACAAACACCTGTCCAGGTCACAACATCCCTGTTTGTGCGCCTGCTATTTAGAGGCAGGCATAGCTGAGTGCTCCAGGCTTGACAGGATGCTATGGTCTTTCTTTCTTTGCCATATCACTTTTATATCAGCTGCAAGCCAGCCACAACACTCTCTACGCCTAACAGAAAATCACTCAAGTAATGCTGACAAAGATACCAAATTGACTGATATACAAAATTATTAAAATACCATTGAAATTATATGTTGGCTTTGTAGTTTCTTAAAAACAGGACATGTTCAGTTACACTTTCTATCTATCTATCTATCTATCTATCTATCTATCTATCTATCTATCTATCT
>JABUIW010000192.1:129840-246666 GCA_013363375.1 Menidia beryllina | reverse complement strand
GTGTGTGTGTGTGTGTGTGTGTGTGTGTGTGTGTGTGTGTGTGTGTGGGCCATGTGATATTCTAGAGACGTCCCAGTTCTTAATTCATTCTCTTTTCTGCTAACCTTCATGCTGTGCACCACTCCATTTCATTGTGGATACATGCACATACATTTCTGAACACTTCAAAGAAAAAAATCTCTAATATCTTTTGTGCACTATAGTTAGATTTCACTGTTCGATTGTGGATTAAAAAACAATGAATTAATACAAGTTTAGCTTTTAAATCATTGTTTAATTTACATTTTATTCAGCATCCCACATTTTTTCCCAATTGCCTTGATTAAAGCAGCAGTATATTTTATTGGTTCAGCATTTAATAATAGTTTTAAAGATTTATTTCAAAGATGAAAATTAGATCAAACAATTGACTAAATACCAGACACACTTTTACTTTTGTGAGGATGTGTTTGTGTCATTAGTTCAACTCATATTTCCTTCTAACTATTTTCATTTGTTGGGCTGGTAAAAATTGTGTTTTTCAAATACTATTGAATTTAGAAAACATTAAATAAGTGAGATATGTTTTGTCATTGTTCTCTTTAAACACAGAATTAATCTAGCGTTTTCTTGAGCGTGTCGTTCTTTGAGGATGGATGTCAGTAGTGAACAAAAAGTCATGGATGAAAAGATGGACAGTGTTTAATGTAAGTTTCATGAGGCCTGTCTAACCAGTCACTGGGGAGTTGAGGAATGGATGTAATATACTGACTGTCTGCTCATGGGCATTTCAGCCCCATTTTTCAGTCTTCCATCTCAAGCACGTCTGACAGAAACGCCGTGCTGCTATTTCAATCAGTCTAGGTGTCTACAAAGCACACTTTCATTTTATTTGCACTTTAGATGGAACCAAAAATACTCCTTTCACCTTTGAAAATGTCTGCATTTTTGTTAAATTTCAAACTGGAGTCTTAATCTGTGTCTGTGGAAGTCATAAATTCATTAAACATGAACTTCACAAAGTAAGAACAACATGCATGATGAGAAAGTTATTCATAGAATCTGCAACGATGCTCCGGAGGAAAAAGTAATGTTATATAAAACTGCCTGAAGACAGAGCAGGGGAAGTGTAAAACCGCTGACCTACACACCTGCTGGGGAGACTTGTCTACACAATTTTAGAAACCGACACCTTCTCCAAAGCCGTGGCCTGTGCCTTTTACTCCACTGAACAACCTGATCCAGTCAAAGACAAAACTAGTTATTGCTCAGAAACTTTAGAACAAGAAGAGGAAAATTACCAGTAAAGTAAGCATAGAATCAGATGAAAAATGTTCTATAACAATTCAATTGTATATGTAATTTTATTGTATATATAATTTTTTTTGGATTTGATCTTAGAAATGTCATTAGTCTAATAAAGGCCAAGGAAATTGCAAGGACTGCTGGATTCATCATATTAATGTATTTTTGGTGTATGAATATACATCCTTGATATATTGTTTAATAATGTATAGATAGGAAATATGATGTGATTCTCTCTTTCACAACTGACTAATGTGGAACATTTACATGCGTATGTCTGAATGCCTGAAGGCAATATTATAAATTGAAGTGGCACATCTTCTTTTTATTTAGTTAAATTTATCATTTGCTTGGACCTTAATCAAGGCAAAAATAAAACAATCAATAAAAGGTAAAGGGCAAGGGTGAAAAACAGTATATAGTCTTCTACAAACCTCTCTTTTCAGGACTGAAAGCATCTAACATCTCCACTTACCTTTGAAAATAGTCCTTGGCACTTTTTTGCCAACCGCATCACTTTTAAACATTCAAATATCAGTCAGTTCTCAAAATGTTCTTCCTCGTTGCTGCCATTTCATTTACTGAAATAAGGTACAAGACTGACTCTGGGGGGAATTTGCCCTTACAACATGCCTTTCAACACAACAAAATGTACACGGACAGAAGGATCCGCTGACAACAGGGCTCCCTCACAGAGACGCAGCAAAGGTCAGGCACAGTCAGGGTCTGCACCTGGGTTTGTCTCACCTCATTTCTCCCATTCCGCTTTCTCTGGATCTCTCTCACTCATCCCTCCGTTTCCAGACCTCCTTTCTCACATGAACAACACAAACAGACCAAAAACATCTCAGTCAACAGAATAAAGCCGTATATTTTCTGTTGTCAGGAACCGAGCTGGACCGTTGACCTATAGCTGTAACAGCCTTAAGGGCTGTTGTGATTGCTTTGCTCTTTGAAGGTTGGACTCTTGCCTATGCCTTGACTAAAGTGGAGAGGCATTTTACCTCTGTGTTTCAAGGAAAACATCCCAGGGTTTGTCTCTGGTGTGCATACAATCAGTATGAGGTTGAGTAAACAGTGCTGTCATTTATCTACGATTTATTGAAAATCAAACTTTGATCAAACGTTCATGGTAATTACAGTTTTAAGAATAATGTTGAATTTTTTAGTCTTATAAATGCGGGTATCTTAAGAGCAGAAATAGTGAAGGAGAGGGGGCTGATCCCAGTTTATAAGAGGCCAGTGGCGGGGTCACCATGGACCGGTCACCAGTCCATAGGAGGGCCACCCAGAGACAAACAACCACTCATGCTCACTCCAAAGGGAAATTCAGTTAACCTAACATGCATGATTTTTGGACAGTGAGAGGACGTACTAGAAGAGAACCCATGCAGACACAGGGAGAGCACGCATCCTCCAACCCGTCATATTATGTGCTAAATAAAAAATAACCTTCATGAATCAGTGCACCTGATTTGTATTTCAGACCTGCAAGACAGTCCAAAACATTTCTGACCGGGTAAATTCAGGATATTTTAATGGAAGAGTAAAATAGAATAAAAACATACCCATGCACACAAAACAGTGACTACTTGTTGAAGCTTTATGCAGCTAAATGTTATTTCTGCATTGGAATGGCCAATGAAATTTTAGGAATATCAGATTTGGTGATAGATAATATCTTTAAGAATGAAAAAAACTTTCAAAATGTGTAGGGAAATAAAAACCTAAAACAGTTTGAATACAGAAAAAACAAAAAGAAAGATTAAAATGCACGTGCATATAACTTCTTAAATTACACAATATGATGTAATTGTTCTAGGTTAAAGTATTTTGTGCGTGACACTATTGAGCTGTCTAAAATGGACACCCATGGCCGTCCAAGGATTGGACGGCATTGCAGCAAGAACCATCAGTTGCCAACAACTGATATTCCTAAACGTGGGCAGGGTCCCTGTTCGTAAAAGATTGTCAGACACTACAAGTCAGACTTAGATCAGACTTTAGCGTCCTGTCTGAAGCCGGTTCTGTCAGAAATGTGTTTTGGCTTTGGAAAATTTCCCATCTACAGCTCTCCACTAGAGGGTGTTCTGGAGAACCGCTGCTGCTTTATCTGGTTTCCTGGGTCATCATGGAGTTCCTCCTTTGCCTTCTGGATCTTCTGGTCACAACTGGCCACAGCTCCTGCGGCCCCCCGGGTAACGGCCCGCTCCAGCCATTCAGCAGCAGCGTCCGTCTGGTTCTCCAGCCCCTCTGTGACTCCCTAACAGCAGCTGCACAGCACCAGCCTTCCCCCCGCCTGGAACCACTGCACCAGCCCTGGTAATACACGTAATTTAACCATCTCCTTCTCTCCTGAGAGTTTGGTTTGCACGTGAGCCGAGAGTGTAAACAAAACCGTGTCCAGTTCAGAGGTGAGGCCCAGTTTTCTGGACTCACAGGCAGTTAACGTTCACCTACAGCGGAAACATGCATGATGGTTGATATTTCACATTTTTCTACCTTAAGGCTGACATCAACCAATTTAAAAGACAGTGTATGGTTTTTCTCTATCAACATATAGGGGGTGGGGGGATAGCTCAGTGACTACAGATCAATAGGTCCCCAGTTTAACTCCTGGTGCCCCCCTACTTTGTAAGTTACTTTCGATCAAATTGTCTCCTAAATGCAGAAAAATCAAAATATAATCACAAAGGTAGTACATTTATTTCTCCTTAAGAACTTTATGTTCCCAATGTGAGAAATAACTGGATCCCAATGCACACATTTCTGCTTTAAGAGGCCATGTGTGTGTGTGTGTGTGTATGAACACACATACCGAGTAAATGGTAGTAAACAAACTACAAGGGTACAACAGTAGGTCCTTTTGAGGGTAACACCCCAGAGACAAGTCTTTGGACCTTAAAGGTAGAGTTTGGTGCTTTCTTTTCTAAAAAACATTTTAATTGTATTTTTATTTTTTCAGAGAAGCAGCAAGATTACTAAATCATGAAAACCCATCTGCATTTTGAAGAATATATCATGGATATAAAATGAAAGAAAACAGATAATATAACTTAATTTAAAGCTTGAACAAGACCTAATCTGTTACTTCTACTTGGATATACGAAACAATGGTTGGAAATAAAACCTGAAAAAAAGTAATATTTCCAAAATCTTTTATGTGTGTGTGTGTGTGTCTATACACATGGATGAATATGTTTTGTGATGTTTCTTTAAGACAATTTTTTGAAGAATATCAGAGAAAAAGATGACACAAACACAGGTGTTGACACACAACTTACATATCTCTACTAGTACAATGTATTTGATCCGAAAAAAAGAAAAAAAGCCCATGCTATGCACACAAGCCTTTACTTTTGCCGACAAGTGTGAATATCCATCTGTGTGCGCGTATCGGTTGCAAACAGTGGAGTCTATTCTTGGCGGAGCAGTGTGTTAGGCAGCTCAGATAGGCAGTGACAGCTCACCTGTGGAGCAAAGGGCGACTCTGGCCTGCAGGCAGACAGAGGGGGGGGGGGGGGGGGCGGGGGGGAGGGGGCTGGCAATGAGTCAAACTCAGCATGAGTCACCCACGTAGACAAACCCAGTGGGGGTTAACACGATCACATTACTTAATGCACAGCACAGTCGGGGGGTAGAGGTGGTGGCAGCTTTGGGAACCATGAAAGATGTGCATCCTTTGATGAATAGGGACGGAAGGCTGGAGAGGAGGAATCCAGAGCTGGAAGTAAAGAGAGTGGAAAAGGTCCTTGGGGACGCAAATGTTTAGAGACAAAACAACATGAAAACTAGAAATGAAAGATCTGATGAGAAGGCAAAATCCCACTTAGGATGGTAAAAAAAAGACCAGGGCACACTGTGATATTGTCCTGTTGCCATTTTTCACTCCCCATTTGCATCTCTGCGGTTTCCTTTTCGAGGCTCAAGCTCCCCTATGACCCTGGATTGGATTAGGTGGTTATAGAGAATGAATGAATGGTTCCCCGCTTCAGGCCTACCTGATGATGATGTTGTGCTGTTAGTGCCATCAGCACACGACTGGAGGGTTTCTGCTTCAAATCCTGGCTGTGTGAGTTTTCAGAATAGCTAATTCCCCTCACCTGTGCTTTATCCTGGTGTGTGCTCTTACTGTATTCTGTTCACTGAACAATTATACATTGCTTCCATTCTGTCCCACCACAGTCACAGGATTTAACGTCTGGAAGAGTTTTCTAAGGACAAGTAAAAAAAAGTTAATCAGTAAAGGACCCAGAAAGAATGATTTGTTTGTTCTTGGTGGCAATGAGAATCTTTAATTTTTTTAAAGTTAACTGCAGCATTGCTGTAAGACATCAAGGCTTTAAGACACAGTGCAGCAGAGTAAGAGGGAGAAACACAAATCCAAAGACACATGTAGAATAAAGTAACTAAGCCCGACAACCAGCTGCTACCAAACCATGCAGCTGGGCAATAATCCGAAGCACACAGGCAAATATAAAACACCAAAAAAAGAGTTGAGGTGTTACGATAAACCAAAGTTCGGATTTCTGTACAACTGTCTGTCTCTCCCAAGATCTTTTTGGGGATGTATCGTGACAATTACCTCCAACACCATTCCAATGGATAGATTTATGAAAGCGGCATGAGCCACTGAACTCCTAGTCAACTTGCATTTCTTTGGTCCAAACCTTTAACAGTTCCAAAATGAAGTTTTGCAAGTAACTTACTATTTCTGACAAAATTTCCAAATGCTACCTTGTAGTATTACAAAGGCAGAATTATCGGATCATATCTAACTAAGCAATTTTAGAAAACCTTTTCAGGATCCTGGTGAACATAATGCCACTTTCATAGGTATAGAAGAGAATAGAAACATCTACGTTTTTTATTAGTGAAATTCACATAATCCATATGTGAAAAGAAAAGGTTCTGCTGAAAAAGATCAAGAGTCCCATTGGCTTAGTCGTAAAACGTTCCTATTAGCATGTCATCTTTAAGTCAAGCACTGACTGTCTCTTTGGTTTCAGCAGTAAAAAAGTCAGCAGTACACTGTTGGATGCTGTGAGGCTTAACTGTAAAGATAAAAACAGAGCCGTTGACTTACTTTGACACCAAATCAGATGAAGGTATTCCAGTATTGCAAAGGCACATCGAAATGATCAAAATTAGGTACATAGCGTTACATTTAAGACGATAAATGTACCTCTGGAAGTACATGAAAATGGACCCTGACATATCCACATTTAAAAAGATAGAGAATTCTTACATCGTATGCATGCTTGTGAATATCAGCGTTTAGGGCATAAACACAGACAACAGGTGGTCCCCGAAAAGTGTGTGTGAGAGAAACTGTGCTTTTGTGTGAGTATTAGTGTTTCTCAGTGGGATCTGCATTACTACTGCGCTGTTCAGCAGCCTCCCAGATCTCTGCATCCGTGTTTGCCCCGGACCCCTGCTGCTGGCCACGGCAGTGGCCAAATGCCACTCACAAAGCCACAGGCCCGGCCGGTCCCTGAGCAGATCAGAGCAGTGTGAGGCCTCCCAGAAAACACGGGAAAAGCACTGGTGCTTGGCATGAAGACTTCAGAACAGACAGACTGTCCAACAGCCGAGGGCACGAGAAGGAACAAAAAAAAGAAACAAAAGAAAGTGGGAACTGGCTGAAGGATTAGTGCTCGGTACATCCTGTGAATACTTTGAATCAGGTAATAAACACCTGGGAGTGAATGACAAGACTGAATCATTAAACATCAGCCTCACTTTAGGAGAAGTAAAGCTTAAATGTAGAACATGACATACTGTTTAATCTGCTCAACACTCACAGACATGAAGAAATAACATAGTCCAGAATAAACTTGGGTCTCAGAGGCTTAACAACGCTATCAATTGGTTAAATACTGTATGTAACAGATTCTTCTCCAATGCAAACTGACCAAACCATTAAAGCATAAAAGTAGAATACGTAATTATTTCCATGACAGAATAGACTTAATTGAATTTGCTTTGTGTTTCTTTTAAGCGCTTCCTAAAGTACAAAATGCACCTCAAAAGTAAGTTATGTAAGTTATTTTCTCCATTTCATTAATGATGAACTGCTACAGCTGGCTTAAATAACTTCTATGTCTACAGTTGAATATTTTATACTTTAAAAAAAATCCAAATTTGTTTGTGTTGAAAATCTCGATTTGAAAAACAAACAACTAAACTCTGACATCATTGTTCATTTTGTATGCAAAATAAAATAAAAAGACTTTTTAGAGTGCAAATTTAATTTATTCTTAATTACTCTTAATCGATGTGAGGAACTGAGATGTACACTTTCAGGAATCTGACACTATACTCAATTAATCTTTTGCAAATATTTCGATTTAGTTTTTATTATTTCTTTTTTCAATGCATATGAATCTGTGTGGTTTTCATGATTTACAATAAACTTAATCTTTTAGAGATTGTTTGAGAACCATTTCCCCACATAAGGCTTTTATTTTTTTCTACCTTTATCCAAACCTTTTTAAGGTGTGATACAAATTCCAGATGACTTAATAGTATCACATAAATAGTCACTGTGTGTCTTCAAATATTTGACATGTCTTCTCTGTTCTACTCTAATAATAAATTTCAAATAAATAAATAAATAAATAAATAAATAAATAAATAAATAAATAAAGCTTCTAGCACTGCAATTATTCTTACAGTCTATGTCAGGACCAACCACAGTTTTCAGCTGCTCAATTTTGTAACTAAACATCCTTTTATTCCCCAGTTAGACATTCTGTTGTGTGTGGCATTTTTTTTATTTCTCCGGTATATAGATTTCAAAGTTAAACTTGAAACATAATCCAGCAAACACCGATCTGCTTTGCTGTTAACAAAGACAAACATCTTTTTTGTGTTGTCTTAATTGTGATTTCTGGTCCTTCTGCTTTGTTTTTTCCTTTGTTGATGATGATCAGTTGAGATTTTTAAAGCACACACACAGTTGCTCATTTAGTTTAAAAATGACTAACAGTTTCCACCCACTTCGCACTCTGCGTTAGGCTCCAGGCTGCTCCGAGGATGGGTTTTTGGAACTTTTAGCAGTGAGGTGGTTATTGACACGATGGAGGCCGCCTGGCTGACAGACAGCGAGCTGCAGCACCGCTCTCTGCATAATTTATAAAGGCAGATGTACAAGGCGGGTTATTAGCTCCCCATGCTACACTGCTCCTCTGATTTACAGTTTAAGGAAGCAAGTATTACAAGTACAACACATAAACAAATCAAACCGGTGACAAGTTTGTTTCTCTGCGGGTGAAAATATGTTAAAAGAGGATGAAGAACGAGGAGGAAAGCGAACGAAAAAAAACAACACAGCGACCAATTAGTAGCTGTTGAGGTGATTGTTAATGACACAGAGAGGCTTGGCATTCTGGCTGGGAGAGGCGTCACCTCCCTGCCTCTCATTAGAGGAGATGGATCTCACAGGTTTGCATTGGCTGGAGCTATTAGGTAACAAATAGGTAGCTATCAAGCGGGACATGGGACCAAGACAGCTCCGTCTTAATGAGAGCCTTCCTGATCCTTAATGAGCCGCTCTGACTCTCTCCCTTTCTCTTATATTCTGTCTTTATATCTCCCTTTCTGAGGACTCCATCCCTCCCTACCGTCCCCTTCTGTGGTTTATGATGATCGAGCTATAGGAGTAAGGTATATTTTAATGCTTTTTAATGAGAAAAGGGGGACAAAAAGTGAAAAGACAACAAGAGACAACGTGGGTGGGTTAGAAAAAGCTGTTTCTCTGACAATATCAGCTTTGAATTAATCAGGAGGCTGAGTGTGCCACAACAAATTTCTCTTTTCATGTTTAATTATGACTGTGTCAGTTCCATGAAGACAAATGCTACAATTAATATGCTCCTCACCTGCTGTCAGTGTTGTTTTTTTTTCCACTTGTCTCTATTTTTCTCGTGCCATTTATTTGTTATTGTTTATTCATAGATAGTTGATATTGTTAGCGGGGATCTGTGTATGAGAGGAGATGAGGCATTTTGTTTTTATTAAAGAGCTGCAAGAGAGCAAAACTAAGAGAGGAGAGGATTGAGGAGAAAGACGTGATAAAATAGGCTATGCAGGAAGAAGACAGACAAAAAGCTTGTTTAAAAAATAACAACTTGTAGGTTGCCATGAAATGAAAAAAAATATGCTGGGTGGATAGGTGTGGGTCCTTTGAAAACATCACAATTCCATTTAAAGTCAAAATATCAGCATGAGCCAAGCATAATGTTGTTAACGATGGACTTTTGGAATGAATATTTAAGAAAACAGATCTTTGACTTATCCATTTTTAGGACTATTGTACAGTGTCTTTTCCATGAAAATGTTACTTTTAAAGTAATTTGGATGGAAAAGAAAATAGTGTTCCTCTAATTGATCAAAATCAATTACACTGGAAAGATTGTCTAATAACATGCAAGAAAACCTTCATCAAGCTAAAAATGCTTATCATTTGGCGCTGATAGACGATGAAGACAATAAAAAAAATCTGTTATATGTATTTTTTGTTCTTTAAGCTAACTTCATTCATCGTTTATGGACCTTGGACTTTTGTTTTGACCAATCCCAACCACACTCTTCAAATAGATTCTCCACTTTATCAATATTCCCATATTAGATTTGATCAATTTGTTTTTTATGAAGGGATTCTTAACACAGATTTTTAAGTCTGCTGGAAAAAAACAACATTTACTCTTGATCTAACAGTATTAGAAGCAAATCATCCACCCAAAGCAAATGTCATTTTTTATTTCTAAACTTCTTTAGAAAACTGTCGTTGTTCAACTTTGTGATCATGTTTAGTGAGATTCATTTTTCCAAAGAGTTTCAGTCAGGATTCACATAAAACCTAGTGACACCAATCAGTGGGTGAAAATACATGTTGGAGGCAAAAAGAGCTGGAGGACTCAGGATTTTCTGTTCCTCAATTCAGGCAAGACTGAGGCTGTTTTTTTTTTTTTAATCCAAGCACTTCAGGGAGAAACTGACTATTTATATAGTTACTTTAATGTCATTCCCTTGGCAACTAGAACTACACTGAGAAACATTGGAATTAGTTTTGACAAGAATCAAACCTTTGACTTTCATATATAACAGGATTGTAGGACTGCTGGAATAATCAGTTGTTGTGAACTTTACCTTATCAAAATCTCAAAGTTCTTAAATGAATTTTAAAGTAATCATTGAACATAGAAATAAATGTAAAACAGCAATTAACTACAAAAGATACAAAATCAAAAGCTTTACTAAAACTAAATGTTGTCAGTCCTTTTTTTTTAAGCAGTCTGTGGATTATGGTGCCTTCAATGTGTCCAGGAAGGCAAAGACAAAAAGTATTGTTCTGAATGTGTTGCTAAAACATGAAAATGTCTGCACCTCGGACATTGGATGTGTATCTGTCTCAGGGAGTTTATCTGTGTTGAATCCAAAAGGTACACATACACTCTTTGGGTAAATTGTTTAACCACTACTTTAATTTGGTTTCTAACCTTCTATTCAATTCATTTCAAGTCAATTTTATTTCTATAGGGCCTCATCCCAACAACAGTTACTGTATCTCCCAGCTTTCCAAACTGAGCAGCTCAGACTCTGAGTTATTTACAGAAGAACAACAATTCCCACTAAGAGCAAGCACTAGGCGACAGAGGGAAGGAAAAACTGCTTGAGACGGAAACCTCGAACAGAACAGAACCATGGGGCTCAGGGTGGGGGGGCATCTGCCTCGACCGGTCGTGGGGGGGTGGTCTTCTACAGATGCTGGTGAAGATCGTGGAAAGAGGATTTTTTTCAGTCATCCCGTTCAAAAATTGATGCATGTGTATTACATTCATTCATGATTATGATGATGATTAAAACTGACAACTACCATTACCTACACTATAAATTAATGTTTAAGTTATTCTGAACTTACAGAAGTGAATATTTGACTTTTTCTGAAGGCTTTTAACAAATAAAAGTTTTTTTTCCTTTTTTCAAATAGAAGAATTTGTCTTTTATAACACCTTCATCCAAACCAACGTACTATATGGTTTAATTTTTTATCTTTCATTAGGGACTTTTTTTGTTTTTTTCTTGAGTGCGTTAGGTACAGTGTAGTCGACACTGTCTTTTCGGGTCGATATGCCAATAGCGTGGGTCCAATTGCAAAGACAATACAGATACATGAGGTGGAATCCAACATTCAGATGGGATGGCTGATTAATCGTATCCACACCATCAAGTCTGACACAACCAGATCGTCACTGCCATTCTGCAAGCCACTCATTAATGGGACATCCTGTCTGATCCAGAGCCAGTTTCTGCAGCCAAAGTTCATAATATTTTTAGAAAACCCTGGACTTCTAATGGATCACATCAGAAAACATCTATCAATAGATATTTCTCAGTAATTTTCTTATTTCTCAAAGCAATGCAGTAATTTTTTAAAATATATGTTAGAGACATGTAGGCGTGTGTTTGTGTTTGTGTATATTACACATTGTGTTTCAGTTGTTGTTTCAGTAGTAAAAAGATTGTTTTCATTGTTTATAATTCTATACTCACTAGGGAGTGATCAAAACTTCAGTTGCTCTGTAAATAGCGTGACTGGAACACAGGTTAGTGAGACTGAAAGGATGGACATTGGGTTGGCTGAACCATCTTGGCCTGGTTACCATGGTACCTGATTTGGAAAGCCACTCATTTGGCATTGGGAGAGAATTGTAGGATTAGGGAAAAATAAGGAGCTTTCGATCACAGCAGAAACTAAAGTTTGGGACTTTCAAAGGCTTGCGGTGACTGTATCACAGTTTCCTTCTTTAGCCTCGTGCACGCATGCTGGAGCAAACTCGTGTTTGGAACGACATAGAGAGACGCTGAGGTCCTTTCTCAGTTTGAACCCTTCATGCTTTAACCCGTTAAAAGACTGCCTCTCTGTGTGGAGACACTCCTGCAGCTGTGGGGGTTCTCTGTGGGATGTGAAATACAGCAGAAGCCTTTTCAAAGCCTTCACTTGCTCTTCAGCAGCACAGGGTCAGCCCACAATTCATATTGGCGTCTGACACATCTGTTCAAATCCAATACCATAGAAATGTCATCCCTTCTGGCCAGGTTTAGATAAGGCTAGGAGTTCATATTCCTATTGAAATGGAGGTAAATCCACATCTGGAGCTGGACGCCTTCACAATGCACCCAATTCCTTTAATTAGGAGGGTATGGTGCATTCTGGATATTGAAGAATTAATATAGAGAAGGAAAATGCCACATTCTTGTTATTACTGTATCTGCAAAGGCAAGGAAAATAAAAATCCAAACTGTAATAATAATTTCAAAGGCCAACAGGGAAGTTTGGAACTGGGAAGAGTCGTGAAAAAACAAAATGACATACACAGTAAAACCTCTACATACGAATTGAATTTGTTGCAGGACCTATTTCGTATGTTAAAATATTAATATGTTGGTTGAAATATTCCCATTAGAATACATTGTCATTCGTATAATTGGTTCCACAGCCCCAAAAGCTACGATAACTCCTTAATTAATACTACAGATATTTAAACATGGCAATAAAACAAAAGCATTGTATAAGAGAGATATAAACATAATAAATTATAAAGAAATAATCAATAAAAAGGGTTTTTAATTGGTACTTTACCTTAGAGACTAGTGAACGGAGGTGTGGGCTTGGCGCAGCAGGAGACGGAGGAGAGGGGGGGTGTGGAGGTAGAGGTGGACACTGAGATACAGGACGTACCCTAACTTACTCTAACTTTCACTATGTGAAATTTAAACCAACTTAGCTTATTTATTTTAATTTAATTTTATATTCATATGTTGGAAATTTACTTCGGGTGTCGAGTTGAATTTTTGATCAAATTTCATTTCATGTGTTAGAAAAATGTGTATGTTTAGGCAATAGAGTAAGTAGAGGTTCTACGGTATATTAGAGATTCAAATAAAACAAAATAGCACGTCATCTTTGTAGGCTGCACCTGAATACAGCGTTTTGTGAAAGTATCAAATTGTTCTCGAACTCACATCCAATTTTACTCACAATTAGGAAGTCCCGCCCCTTTTGCTTAATAAATTATTGGCTCCGAGTAATTTCCATCAAATGCCATTATTTGATCCATTATAAATTGAGATATTGGTTGCTTCATAACCAATCAGTTTTCACCAGAATCCTGAGTTGAAATGCTCTCTACCTGGAAAATGACATGTTTTAGAATTTACATCTTGTGTTAGACTTAAACCATTTTTTCTGTCAAGGCAGCATGACTACAACTTACCTCATATGATCATGGAACTCAGTTCTGTGATGTAAAATACTGTTTTTTTTTTAACTTCATCTTCTTGGCTTGTCTACCTGATTTGTAAGGTGTCTATTTCTTTTCTTGTTGGTTCCACATCATCCAAACTCTATCTGAATGCTAGTGTGTTTAAAGGCAAATCAATGACCAGCTTGATCTTCCCCAATTTTTCTGAGGCCACTTTTGAGATTTTCAGTTTCAAATGAATTGCGGAACCCCTGTCGGAGCCGACTGATTGCATTTCCACAGAGCCTCAGTGGCATGTTGTGTCTGAGATCAACTTGGCATCCTGGCATGAAGGCAATTTCCATAAAACACACAGCTACTCCCGCGTCTCTAAGTGTGTACTACACAAAATCCCGCCCGCCACTGCTTCCAGTCTCTCTCTGTCTATTACACATGCACAGACACACTCCCGCAGTCGGACCATGTCCAACACATTCTGGCTGTGGTTCCTCTGCGGAGCAGGCTGGTTTAGTCGCATCTACAATCCTCTCCTGACTGTCATCAATATGCTAATCTGGGGAATTAACAAGTAGGGAGCAACATGTCCACTTAAACACTCCCCAAGAGAGAGTACAGGCCTGTGGAGGACCACTTACACCCCAAACAACATATAGACGCAAACACGTGAATGTAGTGCACATCTGTCACATTTGAACAAGTGTATGCTGTGTTTTAAAAGTTTATCTTATTGCATACGAAAAAATATGATAACCATCCTTATGTCAGGGGTAAACATAAAACAATTCCACATCAATCAACTTGATTATTTTAAAATCCACTGGGAATTAAAATTCCTTCAAACGCTGTATCCAAATGTTTTTTAAAGTAAAAAAAGCATTCCTTGAATTTTCTTTATTTTTGTGTTTTCTCTCAAATAAAATCTGGAAGTGAGGTTATATTTTAAACAATATATGAAGGAATTCTCTTCTGCAGGAGTCGTTGCTCTGGAGTTGATTGAATGGGTCATTTGAACTGTTGATACCTGGTGAACAGGAACCAACATTGAGGGGAAAAGGTCCTGTGAACAAACAGGCAGGGTCTGAAACCAATCATTTCTTTAAAGGGAAGGATCTCATGGATAACGTGAGCTGGACAACACAGGCAACATTTTCTATAAAATAGTGACAAGTGGAAGAATTTGACATTTTTTTACACTGTTCAGGCTGCACAAAAAACTTTACCTACAGTACGTTTCATTTACGTTCTAAAAAACGACATAATGTCTGCATTTTTTCATTCTGTGAAACTCTTAAATGTAACATCACACATCTGAAAATCCTTGGAAGAGGGTGATTTTTCTGGATTTTACCGTTAAAATGTAATCTGTTTTTATTTATAGAAATGATTTCTAGTTATAACTGAACCAGTGATCTTAATAAATTAATGATTTTGAACCTTAAATGTTTTTGATACAAAACAACAGTTAATGAAACATATCACCTTTTAAATTAATTCTGCAAATTTTAGAACTTCTATGTTCGGAAAATTTCAAAACATGGTCATATGAAATTATATCAAACAAAACTTGGGAGATACAAAGTTATTATTGGCAAGCTTATACCCAGTATAAAAATCTGTACTTTTAATAGTTGCTTCACAGCGTTGTGGACCTAAATACATCAGCAGTTTGAACAAAGCTCGGTTGCCATTTAAGAAGAGTTTAAGCAATTTTTACCATTTAAGCAATCATGATAGAAAGTATTGAAAAAAATAGCTCATTTTAATAATATGTTGATTCCCCCTTTATTTTTCTCCCATAACTACCCAACAGTTTCCCTGCTTGTGTCGCACACACTGAGGTAATTATGTATGCAGAGTTATCGGCCACCTCACATCAGCGTTTCATTTGGAAATACTCACAAAGTGATGTGCTGAGGCAGGAAGCAGCAGGTTTTCGGCTGATGGGGGCTTTAGCGGCACATTATGAATATGCCTCCTGCACTGCTTCTATCAGCCCTGTTGTGGAGATGATAATGCATTCAATAACATGGTTTTCTCTCATATTATATTCTCCCCCAGAAACAATCAGGGATACTATTTTTTTTTCTTTTTCTGGAAAACGAAGGGTTGTTTTTACTGTGAAACAAAATAGCCCATTTCCAGACAAGCCACTGAGTGCTTTAGGTAATGTTCTCATATTCAGCATCACCTCCACTGTAGAGGTAAAAACCCCAGATAAGAAAAAAAAAGAGAAATAAGAAGAGGAAATGCTCAAGTGGGAGAGCTAGCTGGCAGAATCCATTTGCAGTGAGCAAGCAATTGCTTAAGTCTTAAGTCTGGCTGGTGAATATTTTTGCAAATATATTGCATGATTTTACAGCAGAGAGCCTGCACCAGATGCAAACACTGTAAAAAAAAACAAGACAATAATGTGAAAAGGAAGCATGGTGTGCACTTGAGATCAGCTCTTATTTCACTTTCAAGAGTCCAAACAATTTTTCAATATCATGGATGCACAACAACACAGACAGAGATGGAACACAACTCAGGGCTGCAGAGACTTGCTGCAACCACATTTAAGCATTTCTACTATATTTTTTCTACTTCAGCATAGGCATGGCAAGATTCACCGATGCGTATCGGAACATCGGAACGACCTGTGCGATACGGTTGCATCGATTTGCAAACGTCTGCATCGGTAAAAACCGCACATAAACTCGAGATGCATCGTATCAAAACTACCTGCATCGATACAAACCGATTATTATCTTCTATTATTATAACTTTTTAGAAACGTGTCTTTGAGTTTTAGTTGCGTTTCTTTCCATCCCTGTTGCCTGCCTACTGCGTGCATGCTAGTCTCTCTGCCACTCAAGTCTCGCCCCAAGCCTCGCGCGAGTAGGAGGGTCTAAACTCGCTTTCGAAGAGGACAGAGGCGGCAAGCTAGAAACCACGTTAGCATGGAGGAAAACGAAACAGAGATAATACATTTACATCTTATTTTTGTTTGAAGTTTACACTTGTAAAGTTTCAGAGAGACAATCACTCTCTAAGTTGCACTTCCTTTGTTTCAAAATAAAAGGCACAGTTAGCTTGCGTGCCATAACTTGAACGATGTAGTCCATGGTGTACTTTTCTTCTGCATTTCATCGCATCGTATTGTATCGTATCGTATCGCACTGTATCGCAGCATTTTAAATTTAGATCGTTCTGTATCGCACCGGATCGCAGGAGGTTGGAGAATCGTATCGAATCTTATCACTAGAAATTCCATGAATCGTGAATGTATCGAATCGTTGGCTGTGTATCGAGATGTGTATCGTATCGCCTTGGTGGTGAAGATTCCCATCCCTACTTCAGCATGTTTTTTTTTTGTGGACAATAAAGCTATTGTACAGTATGCACTTAGAGAAGAAGAGTCACTGTGTAACAAATGGCTTATTAGTTAATCAAAGCCTTTCAGAGACGAGGCTAACCATGCTCAGTGTCAATGTTAGCACAGAGGATCTCATTATTTTTTAGTGGATTAAAACGCTGTCCACTTCTCCAGAGTAAACAGCAAGGTTTTGATTAAAACATTGACGAAGAGCTGGTGCTCTTCATCTTTTCTTGTTGTTTAGTCTCGTCCGAAGTCCTAATAATCTCTGCGCAGAACGTTGTGGATGATAGGAACGAACTCTGAAAGTCAAAGGACTTTGTTTTTCTTTGACTGGGGCCTTTATTTGTCAAAGTGCAGGCGCAAAACATTTGGAAATTAGACAAATGCACGTCTAGTTATTGAGAAATTAGCTTTTGCCAATAATGATATGGTATTTCAAACAAAAAATTAGCTTATTGTATAAGTTCAGTTTTTATTTACTTTTATAAGGCCCCAGCAAAGCACTAGTTAAGATAACACACATATTAAGACTCAGGATGAAAATGGATAGATAAAATGAATTAATAGTCAATAAAAGTTTGGCATAAACCAAAAAGAATCTCAACTTATCAAAGTCATCCGATAGCTGGATGACGTCAGCGGCTATCACATGCCAGCAGCTATATCAGGGGATTCATGTGGTCTGTGCAGCTAAATAAATATCCTCTGTAATCTATCACTGGCACCACGGAGACGCAGTCTAAGTGCATTTTATCAGCCTAGTAATTGGTCATGTTGGCATACATGTTGGAGAGGATGGGATGGGTGAGGGATTCTGTCTTATTAACGACTTCTAATATAGACAAGCATTCATCAGCCATTATGCAGCACCGTCAAACCAAACACTTATCCTGACCATATATAAACCTATATGCCCATACGTGTTTAGAATATAATTCCCCTCATCCCTCCAGACATTGAACATTTGTTAAAAAAAGCCATAAAAATAATATCTATTAATTGTTAATCAAATAAATTAGGAGATGCTTAGTTCAATATATATATATATATATATATATATATATATTAAAAAAATATATTAATAAATATATATAAAAGAATGAATATATTGTTCGTAAGGCTTTATACTCAAAGATTTGGTGAAAATTATTTTTCTGTAGATGGTATATCAAATCCACACTGTGGTGTTTGGACAGTTTTTTCAGTGTTTTTTTTTTTTTTCTCTCAAATTGATCAGATTTTTATTTCTATGGATTTGTTTGGTAAAAAAGCACTTTTTAAAATGACCTGATCGGCAATATTACATCTCCAAACTACAAGATTGATGCAACAGTTGTTGTTAAAAGTAGCCCACTTGCTTCTCCAACGTTGTGAAACAATGAATAATGAGCACATGAAGAGTAAATGTATGGCGTGAATCTTAAACGGGAAACAGAAGAGGTGAGAAACAAACATTTCAATCATCGCTCATCATTAGAGAATTAATAAAAGCGTAATCCATCATAGATTTAATCAAACATTTTGTACTTCCAACATGAAAAACCCTCAGTTCCAGCTGAAAAGCAGAACATTTCACTCTGTTTTCTGAAGGCATTTGTCATTTCATGGTATCATTTTAAACATAAGGAAGGCCTTCAGTACACAACATTACAATTTAGCTGTGTGTAACATTGGACAATATCACCCCTCTGAAAAACAAGGTAATAAGAGAAGACTACCTTCTTGGTATTACTTACATACGTTAACCAGACTAAAAGAGAGGGGGGAAGAATAAGGGACCCTTATTTACAAGAGTGTCAAAATGTCTAGAAATCTAATAAGAAGAAAACTCTTGTAAAGAAAGACTGCCGATTCAGCTGATTTTCAGCTCTGCAGCAACACTCTCAGCTCTGTTGAGCCGCCTGTTCCTCTGATTCTCACTCTAACAATTTTTCATGAGCTTTTGACAAGGACCCGAAGGGTTGTCCGATGTACAAACTCGTTTTTAATCCCAGAGACTAGGACACAGAAATACTCTGATATCCAGAAGGGATCATCCAGAAACGAGGCGAAGGTCAAAACTCTACAGACTAAGAAAACAGGTTAAAGCTGGAATACTGACAGAAGCCACGGTGACGGAGGGGATAAACGCAGGAGGCTTAATTCCCAAAAGCAGGTAAAGAGCAGGAGGCAAGGATCCGATTGGACCATCCCTTGATGGATCCACCAATTCCTGAAGACGCCTCCCTATTCAAACCTCGGCTTCCTCACAGGATGGAGGAGGGGGGTGTTATCTGTGTTTGAGCAGCTTGGCCCTTTGTTTGGTATTGTAATAACTTTAATAGCTTTGACTTGCTGTGGCATTTTATGTACTTTGTCTCTAGCTACTAGAGTCTGGAACTGGAAGGCTTTGAGGTGATCTGCCTAGTTTGTTTTTTGGTGATTTGTTTGGCTGTTTTACTGATGTTGGTGTGTATAGCCTAGAGTTTTGGTCAGGTTTGGGTTACAGCTTAGATTTTAAAATGTGCATTTTGTTTTATTTTGTCATGGCATTCTAAGACTCTGGTTGACTTTTGGTTGTTGTTAATCATACAAAAAATAAATAAATAATCTGAGCAAACACTTAATTGTTAAACCTTTTACATCTGGGTTTTAATATTACTTCTCCTTCCCCCTTGCTGAACTTGGTTGTAATATTGTTCCTATCATAAATGATCTTCATATAAACCTTCCCACTGTTAACACTGAGTTATTTATGAGTGCAGCAGTTTTTTAAGTATCTTCAGAACCTGTTTGTACTATACTGTCTCTATCCAGTTAATCTCACTGAGCTACAACAGCTTCCTCTCCATATCAATGTGTGTTATTAGTAAAGTCCCAACCAGTCTATTCAAATAAATTTACCCCTTAACCGTCAACCTTTTTATAGTTCTTAGTAGTCTTCCTGCCATTAGAAGTAACAGACACGGAGAAATACAGATATTCAGGGCTATTTATTTGAATTAAGACCTCTCTTTTGGTTGTTTTCTTTTTAATCTCCTCCTTTACGTTCTTTAGCATTGGAATTCAGCTCTCTGTTAGCATTGGGATTTTTTAAATTGAACAAACTGACAGTCACATTACCAATAGTTGAATATATAAACATAGCACATGCACTATGGCCATAACTAAAGGGTGAATATATATAATAGGGTTTGATTTGATCTGTCCTTTTTTGTTGTTAGTGTTCAGAATTTGGGCGTCAAGGTGTCTGGCCCTCACTGATCACGCTCTGAGTACATGCTCAGGAGGGCTGTGACCCCCTGTGATTGGTCAAGACCCTTGAGCACGAGCTGGACACGAGCTCATCTGCATAGCCTTAGCGTCACGAACCTGTTTTATAACGGGATCGAAGGTGCGCAAGTCAGTGCAGAGTGACCCGAGGAAGCAGCCACACTGGACCGTTTTGTTAATTCTGGAGTCAACTTCTTCTTTCTTTCATCACGGACATTTCAGACTCCAATGTCCATATTCTGTGTTAAACCGTGCGTCTCTGAGAATTAAACCACGGTTCACGCTTCACATTTGAAGTGTTCCCTAAAAAGAGTGTGTGTGCGTCGTCATTGGGGTTATCCATCTGTTCTGGCCGGACAACCTGTGCCGTTTGCTATTTATCCACAAACTAGCCCTTATACAGTCCGTTCAGGTGCCACATCTAGCACCATTTTTTACAGTTAGGGTACAGTTAAGGTGGCTGTAATTAAACCTTTACTGGGAAAAATAAAATGGTTTTGGCCTTACATCATTATGCAAGATCAGACCAACCAATTCAACTACACGTCTGCAATCCATCCTGACTTCCCATCTGCCAGGGGACCGGTGGTTAGGATGAGTTTCAGAGATGACGGCAAAACCAAGGATCGTCTCCAGCTCAGTTCAAGCCTGAAAATGTCAAACGGAGGAACTAGGAGACATTTACATAAAACAGAGTTCCAATACAGGAATTTATTCAGTTCGAGCTGGTTATTGATGTTCGTTGTGAATGGCGTGTCAAGTTAAGGACAGTAGACCCAAGTGATCAGAGCTCTTGGAAATAAGCCTTGTATATTTAACTTCTCACTAGTCAGGGCTATATGGGTGCCTATCAGAATCAGAAATACTTTAATAATCCCAGAGGGATATTTTTGTTTCCAACTCCAGATATGCAACAGTATATATATATATCTTGAAATCTTGAAAGGGCACAACAGTCATACAAGTCTGTGGTGCAGATTAATGAAACATCAGCTAAAGAGGAGGGGTTATGAGGTGCCGTCACTGCTCTAGGAACATGTCTTTGTGTCATCTTGTTCTCAACATTTTCCCATAGAAACCATGTTGAATCTTCTTACAATTTTACATTACCGCTTGAACGACTAACTTACCACTCAGTGTCTCAGAAAGGAGGATGTGAGGACATCTTTTTTCCTGATTGACATATGTTCTCATTTATATTTTGGATATAGAAAATAAAATAGTTCTCTTTTTAGTTGTTTTGAAACTGGGCCACACAGTCAATTATCTCTATTTGAGTGGGAATCTTAGAAGTCAAGTTGCACATCACGGCAATTGATTAGTGGACTTTGCTTTCCTACCTAGTTTATATTTAGAAAAGTAACATAAGAAGAAACACTGTTTTAGAGTTTGTTTTTATAGTTTTTTTCTTGTTTTGGCATTCTAGACAATGTTGTAACTAATTACTTATCTGAAAATTACAATTATTTACTACTATGCATCATTAGTTTATTGTGAAGTGGTAAATAAGATATAAAAAGCTTGTACCATGGAGTGTTTTTGAAGGGAGGTTGCCAGTCAACAATAATGAGAGTTGCAACATCCAAAGTGGGTCAAATGCCATCTCTCCTAATCAGGTTTTACCCAGAAATTATTAATTGGCAATTATCAATGTAACCTACCTTGTTTGCTGGACACTTTGACAGCGAGAGGCTGAAGGAAGACACGCAGGCTCAGAGAACTGTCGAGTCTCACAATGTTTTACCAAATCGTACACCAATCCCACAACTTAAGTGACTTCTGATCAGCATAACCGGTTCTCATTACCACCAATGCGTCTTTAGGCTTATCCTGTTCCAGCAGTTTTAAGAAGGACTCTACTTGCCCCTCCTGGGCCCTGAAATGCTTTTGGGTTTTGAAGCTGGAGGGTTGTCTATTCATCAATCTATTTCCAATCTTTCTTTTGTTTCTTGGTAGGGGGTCGTGTGAGACACTAGCAATCAAGTGAAGCTGTTTTTAAGTTAAAACCAGCAATGCTACCCAGGACATTTCACCCAGGGAATCTTCATAGTGAGTTATAAAAAGGGATAATACTATATATGTTACCGCCTCACAATCCAAACCTCTCAGGGTCACTTAACTTAGACAGGAGACGTGTTCCATACAGAAAATATTTTGTATTTATATATTGGAACATTGCTTAAAAAGGTAATGATTAGTCAAAGATTGTTAAAGCAATTCTAGGGCTTACCAGTTGGAGGGAGCAGCTAAGAGGTGGAAGATATGAAAATATTCTATACTAGCATGTATTATTTTAGCCATGGGCCAATCTCTAGCACTTTTTTACAATTTCTGACGTGATATATATGTGGAGTGCTCACATTTATGATATACTGGTGTCCTTTGATTTGTACATAGTATCTCTTGGTGGTGCCACTTTTGTGAATTGATTACGAAGCTATTGATGTACTGTAGGCTGTGTCAACATCAAGCCACTGAAAAAATATGTTTTACTTTCTGATAGACAGACATTCTAAATATACCCAGCTGCTATGAGTCATACTCTTCACAGGGAGCTCCAGCCTTATGGTTCTGTTTTTAAAATCAAATATTGTTTTCTTTCAATGACCCACTGATGAAAAAAACATCTACATTTTAGAGTATGACATTTTCTTTATTTCCTTTGGAAATTCAATTGCAAAAAAGACCAGATGAGATGAGTAAATATTGTGTCCAAGCCCATAACCATTACACCAGGTTTCCATAATAACATAGTTTTAAGCTGTAAATGACCATCAATTTAACTAAATTCTGCATGGTGGTATTTAGCAGTTATTTTAGAGGCCTGATGCATAAAATAATGAATAGTTAAAGAATAATTGCAGTTATTTGTATAGCACTGTTCATGCAAAGGCAGCACAATGTGCTTTGCACAATAAATTCATAATAAAATCTGGTATGAGCCTTAACTTTCCACCAATAGTTGTACATCCTTAGAGCAGGTACTCCTGTTTCTGATGACTGCTGAATATCTCTACTTTGATTTAGATGACAGTTCAATGGACCAAAGATCCAACTGTACCAATAATTTACATTTGAATACATTAGGAAGTTTACAGTCAGGGTAATAACATATTACACACATTACATCCCATTTTGCCTCTTAAGACAGTCATATCTATGGCCTTTTTCAATCTAAACCAACAATAAACATACAAATAGTCACCCAGGTCTGACTTTAAAGAACAGAAAATTACTCTTAAGCCTGCAAAGGAACAGAGACTATGATATGATATAATCCATTGCATTAAAATCATTTAGTCCATGTAAGTGTGTACCTTTTTTTGTAGAACCAGACAAAGAAAAGGTTGGAAACCACAGACCTAGAGTCAACTGAGGATGCAGAACCGTCCAACATTGCCACGTTTCACCAAACATAGAAAAAAACATTGGAGTCCCTTGAGAGCATCATCATCAAGCAGCACTGCCCGTGACCCTGGTGTAGCTGCAGATACTGTGAAGCATCCCCCACGTCTTGACCAAAACACCATGCGATATGACGATGGGAACATAAAATGATGTACCTGGATGGAAACCCAATATGCACTTGTCATTTACAGTTAGCCTGCAGCAGACAGCCCCCTCATCCTGCACATATCCAACATGTTAAGATGCCACAGAGTGCTGCTCTTGATATCCTATTTTTGGGCATGTCTGTGGCTCACTGGCAGAATCTTAGAAAGGCCAGTTCCATATTGTCTATTACTTCCAAGAGAAAATATCCCAGAACCAAGCCTGATACCAAAAATGGTAAGGGGAACTAGCAACCACTAAAACCCTGTCCCACCCTCTTTATGGACTTACAATCTTTCTGGCTGTTCATCTTACACTGCAGCCAATAAGACGCACATCTTCACATTCAAAACATTTAATTACACCTGAATCTGCTTGAACCACAATCTTCCTGCTTAACACAAAAGACATGTGATGATTACGTTAGTGATTCCACATACGTAAACACGTGTCTGTTTAAGTTTAGAGCACTTTGAGACGACTGGCCACTTGGTCAGGAATATCCAAAATTCAATTAAATTCAAAATATTTTATTCATCCCAGAGTTTGAGTGTGATGGCTGTGGGCAGGAAAGATCATCTGTTGCGGTCCGTTTTCAACCAATCTGAAGAAGCCTCTGACTGAAGCGACTCTGTTTTCCAGTTACAGTCTCATGAATAGGTTGGTCAGGGTTGTCCATAATGTTCTAACTAAACCAAATACTTAGTTGTATGTTAGCTTATCCAGCTGTAAGTAGTCCACATTTAAGTTTTCTAAGACTCGGCAGATACACTCATAAAGGTCTTGATGCTAAGCTGAAGCAAAGTCAAAATGTTAATATCGATGGAGACCATGAACATCACAGTTAAACAGATTTTTAGCACGGTGATATCCAGATGGGACCAGGCAGAAAGAAATGAGTGACACCACAAAGCAGCCGCATGACAGAATTACTTTGCCGCATTTTACAGTCAAATATCCTCCTGCTCTTGGAGACAGAGCCATGTTTAATATGAACTGGTAGCTGAATGTGCCTGTGGATGCAGCAGAAGACAAGCATGCCAGAGAACTCACTGCTGTCCTTGAGATGTTTGGTCTAACTCTGCATGTGAACAGAGGACACACTATAGATGTGCTCATTTCAGAGGGTGTGGGTGTCATTGATGCTGCTTTGTGTGATTTTTGTGTTTTCTTTGACCTGTCTGGTACACCCACCCCAGCACTTATTCAGGCAGGAGTCATAAATGACAGCACAGGAAGCAGTTAAGGATAAGTAATATGTTTGAAAATATTCTTTATTCTAATGTTAATGATCTGTTGAACTCTTACACATCAAATGCATTAAATGTTTTGAATAGCATTGCTCCTGTCAAGGTTAGAATGGTTAAAAGTAGACAAAAGGCACCATGGAGAAAGCAAGACTCGCTCATGGCACAGAAAATGGAGTGCCTGAGAGCTGAAAGTCAAAGCTCCAGGTTCATGTTGAAATCTACAAAGAAATCGTATGTGTGTGTTCAACCAGACCAACAAGGGTTTCATTACCCCCAACCCAAACCGAGCTTTGAATCCCGTCTTTTATCTTTACCTCTCATTTCTACCCCCTACCTGAGCCATGCTAATGCAGGCGCTTGTCTTAAGCAGGTAAGACTGCTGTAATGGCCCTCTCACTGAGCTACCAAAGGAGCTGCAAGAGCTGGGAAACATCCAAAATGCTGCTGTTTGACTTCTGAGTAGAACCAGGAAATACGACCATTTTAGTCCAGCGCTCAGGTCTCTGCTCTGGCTTCCTGTTGCTCACATAACAGTAAACCACCTTGAATTGCCAAATCGTACGAGTTTTGCTGTACAAATTAAATTTCCTGGCCCCAGGTTTCCGTTTTTTGGTGTTTTGGATTATTTTCGTTTTTTCTAGTACAGTATTGTTTGTGATTTTGTCATTTAATTATGCAACGTTGGTCTTATGTCCTTCCTTGAGTTTCTCGTTTTTCTTATTTACTCTTAGTTTGCTTCCTACTCCTTGGTTCTCGTGAAAACATTTCCTCAGTTCTTCTCTGTTCTTTTTCCCTTGTTTTTTTTTTTTTGTGATGTCTTTTTCTGTTTCCAGGGTCCCTTCATGTCTCCTCCACCTTCACTTCTGGTTATTTTTCCTCCTCAGTGGTTTTCCATTCTTCTCATCTAGTCGACTCATTTCACCTGTGCTCCCGGTCCTCAGCTGCCTTCATTCAGTAATCACTCTCCTTTGTACATAAGCTGTCCTGGTTCATTAACTCTCTGTCAGGTTCTTACCACCATCTTCTCCCTGGTATCTCCTCGTCGTTGTTCAGGTATTTCTTGTTTTTGTTTTTTTGTTCTTTAGTGTTTGTTTTTTTGTAACGCAATATTGCTGTGCTTTTAGAAGTATTATAATAAATTAGTTTTTCCAAGGTTCCTTATTGTCCCCTGTTGTTAATGGTCTGTGCTGGATCCTTTTAACCCCCAAAGGCCATAACATTTTTACTCCCAAAGATTGTTTGGAGCTGACAACCAATTTTGGAATTGTGACATTCAGCTTGGACCATCATATTAATCTATTAACTTGGCACTTTTATAGTTTCTACAATTCTATTTTTTTCTTTTTTTAGCATTAAAACCAAATGGATATTTGCCTGTTAAAAATGACATTTACACACCCAAAGTTAACCATTGGTACGAAAAATTAGAATTCATCATCAGTGTAATCATCATAGAAACATAGAAAATGTTAAGATTCTTTTTGTAAAACTTATTTATTTTGCATGACATCATTGTCAAACACAAATACGCTGCACCATTCAACATGGCGTACTACAAACGCATCACAGTCCTCAGTAAAACTTCCTCAGTTAAGCTTCGCTGAATTGTGCATGCACCAGGTGTTGAAATGGAAAAAAAAAAAACCTGGCATGAAACAGCCAAAAGATCTTTGCCTTCATGAAAGCATTCACCCAACCCGCACGCACAAAAAAACAAATTTCCTGCCATCAAACCAGAAAAAAACAAGAGTAAATCCCAACATGAGTTCTTTTCTCTCTTTTTTTTATCAACAATACAGATGGAACTGTTAGAGCATAGTAATAACTTAACAGAGCTGCAAAACTGAGGCACTTTGTATTTATGTACTTGGCTAAATGCATGCATAATTCTCCCATTGATCATCAAGCTTGGAGATGACAACAGATAAACATGTCCGACCCAGCAGTACAGAGCCACTTTATAGTCAAAGGAAATCAGCCAAGAAACAAAGACGTCTGGGCTTTTTGAAGTGTCCATGCTTCTTCTTTGTGTTTCCCTTCCTGGAGGAAATACCTATCCAACATTTTTCAGAACTACTCCAATGGTAAAAATAAATAAACAAAAAACATTGATATGCACGCTTGTTTATAAAAACGATCATGCCAAACTGAAAATCCTCGAGCCCTCCCCTATGCCTCACAATCTTTTCTATGCTTAATCTTGCAAATCAACGTCAATTACACACTGATTATGTTTAGAGGGCCTGCCCATTTGTCTCGATTTGGAAGTCATGTTAGTGTGGTAATCAGCAATGTGGATATATTTGTTAGTGGATATCGAGGGTGCAGGTGGGGGATGTTGTGGTGCCGCAGTACAGTATTGTAACTTTAAAGGTCATGTTTGACTGTTCTGCATCATTAGATATGAAGAGTAGACCTGATTTACTGGGAAATGGAGAAAGGTCAAGCGTGACCGGTCTCCCTCTCCACTTCTCCCCCCCCTCACTGGTTGTAGCTGTGTTTAGGTTCTGTGTCACAATATGAAGACAAAATGGCAGCAGCCACGGGGCCAGAGCAACACACACTTCAGCCTGCACAACAGGTACTTGACTGAATGTTGTCTGCACGTCACTATAAATTTACATTGCCATTTTTGTCTGTGACACAGGTTAAAATGCACTGACTTTTCATGGTCCAGTGCATCTAAAAATGTTACATTGATGTCTTGTTTTTCATTTGTATTTCCTTTTTCTGAAAACCATATTCACTATTTTTGCAAATCAAATGATGTGAGTGCACAAGCCGCTGGTATTGTTTCAAGGCAGCAAGTCACATTACAAGTCACAGTAAAAGGCTTTTTACATCAAAGAGAAACCCGGCAGATTTTGTCGATAACATTTTAAAGCAGACTGGAAAGTATGTTAGCAATGTGTGCTAAAAGCAAGAAGTGGACTTTAAATTCCAACTAAGTAGAATTCTTCAACAGTATTGACACTGACATATCTTCTAGTCGGTGGATGCCTTGGTCCAGTTTCCATTAGTGTGTCCTGGTCCCCCATCACCTCATGCTGACCTCATTAATCCTGGCGACGTCCAATGGAGAGCCGTTTGAGTCTTTCTTCCAAATCCTTGGTATCAGTGAAGACTTTTCCTTACCAGTTCAGTTTGTCAACCCTCATTGGCCATTTGTTCACACTTGTTGGTGGACGTTCTGTTAAAATAGTTGAACAAGTGATCATGCTGTAACACGAGGGTTCGATTGAATGGTGGTTGGATCACTCTCCAGACGGAGAAACCAAAGAATGGAGACAGGTGATGTTTCCCAACATGCTTCATTCCGTTTTTTTCCAACTTCAGAAAATATCATATCATGAACTTCTGAATTAACTCAACTTTACAATGCTGGAAAGGCATTTTCAACAGCTTGTGGCACTTTGGATAAACTAGTTACATCAAATCCTTACTACTTACTGTTCAAATTCAGTCATAATAGTTACGAGGTAAGTTCTTACTAGTTTTGAGGCTTTGCGGTTTAGTAGTTTACAAGTATTCATTGTTTTCATTGTAGTTGGTTCACACTGGGTTTGAGTCACCCTTGGGAACAATTTACACGTCAAAGGGAATTAATTCTTTAATATTTAAATGAGGCTACATTAATCAATTGAATATCTAAAACGATAATGTTATGTTTGCTATGATCTGTGTTTTTTCCTACCCACTTCTTGTCTGTTGTTTTTTCTCTGTCTGTTTATCTTTTCAAATCCTCTTCTGCTGCTGTGAAAAGCTACTTGTCTCATCTCACTCACACTAGCAAATAGCTGTTCACTGTCAAGTCTTGTTTTTTTTTTTTGTGTGTGAATTGTTGCATCCCTGGTTGCATACTGCATCTGTAGATACACCATTAACCAACTCTACTTGCACCTGCAGTGTTTTAGATAATTCCCTTTCCCTGTCTGGGCAACAAAGGGTATGTGTTCAGCTACATTTGGGTTTAAAATTGCATTATGCTTGTCAGCTTATTATGAAACCTTTCAGTAGTCATTCTGTAAGAGAATGGTTTGTAGTCTTTTAGCGTCTATCTGGAGCGTGGCTCATTTCAAACTGAGAAAAGGGATTTCATACTGACATTTTCACCCAGCATTGCTCTGTGTTCTGCCTCACCCCGAGCACCTGCCCGCCTGCCCACTTTTGGCTGCCTTTCTGAGCTTCAGTCAACAGCCAACTAAGCCACCGGTTTATTCACATGTTGCTAATTGCCCCGCGCAGCCTGGCAATCACGACTGTCATGGCCGATTAAAAGAAAATGTGGAATCACCAATTGATTTAGAGAAACTGCCTCCAAAGCAGGTGTCAAGAGCAGACCTGAGCAGCAGGAAAAACACTTGATTTAATTTTTTTTTAAAAAGGGCTTTACACTAAGGAAACCCAACAGGAAAAATATATAATACAAGTTTCTTCTTTTTATATGAGAAATTGTCCACAGGAAAAAGCATGGGGGAGAGAGAGGGGTTAAGTTAATACAGGAATAGGCATCACACCCAACAGATGAAGAACATGAAAATACAAGACTTATCCCACTGGATTAATCTGAGACACAGCCTACCCCCAGTTGGGTTTATTTCGTGAGCTGGGGTTTGGATATCAGGAATCTGGAATTGGGTTGAGGGTCTGGTCCGTTTTCTGGGTTGCTGTCCAGGGTTTTTTTCCGTGCTGGTGCTCGTGAAGACTGAGTGGGGAGGACACAGTGACCAGTGTCTACACCTAAGAGAACACCTAAAGGCAAGACCCACAGCCTTATAAAAGGCCGATATCGTCTCCTTTCTGATATGATCTAACAGAAGACTTCCAAATGAGTTAACACAGAGACTGTTTTTGTGGTCCAGTCCAGGTGAACAGTTTTCTTTGAGATACATAAGTCAGTGAACCATGTGAACTGAATTGTCTCCATGTGTGGGGTATGCAGGAATGTCACATCTGAGCCATGTTGATAGGTCCTCACAAACATCACGTGTGTCATAAACTAGGCTTTTGCTCCAGTTTATTTGGACCTTGCTTTGGAGTATTTGAATTTCGCTTGTGGTGAGTTCTATCTGGTTTTGTCTCCTTGGTTATAGTTTTGACTATCTGCGTTCTACTTCTTAGACTGTGCCTGTTTCCTGCATCTTATTTTTCACTGTCTCTTCATTCATGTCCCTCAGATTCTCCTGGTTGTCCTCATCAGCTCCTTGCAGCTGTGCTTCTCTTCTCAAATGCTTTTCATTCCACTCTTTACCCTGCATATATAAGCCTGTGTTTCAGTCATTCTTCATCAAATCCTTGCTGTGCACTGCCAAGTGCTACTTTGCCATCCTCGTCTTCCCTCCTGTTGCTACATGCTTTTGTTTCTACTTGTAGCTGTTTTAATCCAGCCCCGGGGATCCCTTTTTTGCTTTTTTAATGAAATCTTAGTTCTTTCTGTATCTTTTGTTCCTCCTGTGTTTTTCCTTGTGGCCTTATAAGGGCCTTGGCCCTTACAGATCTTAACAGGATTTTGCAAGGTCCTTATTGATTAGGTAATGGTGGCCATGAAAATTTCAAATTTCTGTCAACTGGATACTTTATTGCATAACAATTTGCCAGTATAAACTCAGAAAATAGCTTAAACAAACAAAGAGTCAAAACAGAAGAAACCCCGTCTTAAAAAGTGTGATATTGCATGACTTTTAGTGAGCTGTGAAGTACTGAATGCTCTTAGAGCAACATTGGAAATATTTACTTCTACATTGAATGTAGAATGGCTCGGATAATTAGAATGACATTTAGCATAGCCAACAGTGCATTGCAGGGTTGTCTAGCTCCACTGTTGAGTTTTGTTTGGAAGCAGATCATTAAATATCAACATACCATCAATCTGGGGCTGTGGCAGTGAACTCCAGGCCAAACACATGCTCATCAGCAGCGGTGTCAGCGCGGGGAGAGCTGGAGGCGGGGAGAATCTCTGGCCTTCCCTGGCTCTCAAATGAGATTTAACTGGTGTCTTTTTTTGTTTTTTTTGTGACAAATGTGCAACTGACCCTTTACAAGTGCCATCTCATGGCCCAAGCCATGCCCGGGAATCCAGGAATTCACATTAGCAGGCTAGTTAAAGTGTCAAATGTCTGTCGAAAAGGCTGGAGCCACACAATGAGTTGCCATCTATGTGGGATTTAATAAGGGACACTACACCACTCTATATGCTATAGGTGAGCATTTGCCAAAAAGGCTAATGGGCATTTAGACAATATGCTCACAATCTCATATGTTTAATTTCTTTTCTTGTTTGCTTGCATTTGAATTAATGGCAATACTGAGATAATGGGATTCGCTGCCCTCAAACTTTTTAAATGTTGTCGAACACTGCGATATAACGGGATCAATACGTGGAGAACACAGTTTAATGTAACGAGAATCCAACACTCACAGCATGCAATTTCTTGTTAGTGCGGATGGGTATACAAGTCCATTAAAAAGTAATGGCTCAAAGCAGTTATCAGGCTCATTAATTTCAGTCAAAGTCTGGGAAGGGCCCACTGTTTTTATCAAGCTAACTGCTTTCGCTGGCATAGGTGGCCGGGGTGTCTGCTTACACAGTCAATCCGATATAACATGGCCCGTTTTATGACTCCAGAAACACTGTCGCTCCGACTTTGGACTTAGAGGAGCACCTCTGGGTGGTGGAGGATGTAGTCTGAGGCTTTCCAGTGTCTTCTCAGGGATATGGTGGTTGACATTTATTCACAAAACCGCCTCTATGGGTCAATGCAAATTCTTCTGAGGTGGTGACCTTCTGCTCTTTTAGATAGAACACAGTGCGCTCTGGGAGACTGTTTTTGATTCTACAGTAATACGAGGTGGCTCTTCTGAAGCTGCAGAACCTTTGTCTGCAAGCTTCTGGTACCAACTCGGACGCCCATAATGTGGTACTTTTGACTTTCCATACACCAGATAATCCTTAATTGAAAGAGCTGCACAGACTTCTTGTGCCTTATCAATGAGTTTGCATCGAGGAAGAAGAGACCACACACCAGTAGGCCATTGAAAGGCCACAGCAATGCATTGAAAATGCATTTAACCCTTGTGTGGTGTTCATATTGCTGTTACTCAGCCAGTGTTCGTGGGTCTGACGGACCCGTTGCATTTTGTGGCTTTTAATGCCTCAAAATCACTTTTATTTTAAAACACTTTTATATTAAAATACTGAACAGATGTTTACCTTATCTTAACTTCCCTCTCTCTCATCCAAAACCACTCCCAGGGCCTCTGGGCAGAGAACCTTTTGGCCCTCTTGATCTGTTATAAGAAACCACTCTGGCAAAGCTGGGCCAGTGTGGTCCCGCCCCCAATTTTAGCAGATAGACAGAAAATTAGAGCAGACAAACAATGTATGGGAACCGTTTCTTTTGTTTTTGTGCACCTGGGGTTCCCACACAAGGTTGCAACATTGTGAGTGTGTGTCTGTGTGTGGTTCATAGAACATCAATTTCCACACTTCTTTTAGCCCCGGGTCCAGTGGACCCGAACATCTTATATGTAATAGAAATGTGTAGGGGGGGTGTACGGTGTGTGGGCATTAAATATGAATTCTGATATATGTTCTTCACAGAAAATGAACCAAAGCCAGTGAGTCTCAGTTTGAAAAATTAATTCATTGTATCATTTTTCTTTTAGTAAAAAATGAAAACGGGTCCCACAGACCCGAACACCACACAAGGGTTAAGTAAGCTTTTAAATGAAGGAACCAGGGCAATATTCCTGCTTACATCGATGGTTGAACAAGAGTCTATGGGAAAAGATGCACTAGAATGATTAGTAGGAGTATGACATTCCTCCATAGTTTAAGGATCTGGCTTAATGGAAACCTTTGTGGATTCCAACTCCAGCTGTTGCATCCATTTGCCGATTCGGCTTCAAGCTGCTTACACTTGAATCTAAACTCAAGCTCATATTTTTATTCCTTCTCCTTCACTCCAGCAGATGAGTTGCTGGTCTCAGGAGAAAATGGCTCGAACCGTGGAAGAGTAGAGGGTGGCTGTGCCCTATCAGGGTTAGCAGTGATAGGTGACAGCTTCTTTAAATCCCCCTTCCAGAGAGAGCACCCCTTTTTCAGCCAGACTTTCAAAAACAAAAGCTTTAAGTTCTTTCTTGAGCAACGATCACACCACAGGAATTTGATGATGAGCAGCAGTTGCATACAAATCATCCTTCCTACAGCCATTAACATGCTCTGTGGTGGGATTTAAAAACAAAATGACCCAAATTAAACTGTGACAGAAAATAATCCTGGATGAGCCCCCACTTATGTTACAACCCTTTGAGGGAAATAGGAGTAACAGGATGGGAAACAACATTTATAAATTAACTTCCCAAATAACGAAAATAATACAAACCAGCTCAGCATAAGATAATCGCTCAATGTAAAAATATGATTTATGTATACTAAGGACTCTTCAGATAAGGTAATGCACGATCAAAGGAGCCATGGTAAGACATGTAACTAAACACTGTCAACAATACTATCTGTTGAAGAATATTGCTGACCGACGTTTTTCTTTAGTTTACATATAATATCCAATCTGCCTTTAACCATTAAGGCTTCTGTATGAGTCAAAGTGTCACATTAAATAGCTTTAGATAACGTTACTGTCAAGTAGTAAAAACGTCCTTACACTGGAAACACAATATGGTTTCAAAAACAGTTATTGTTTATTTATTTGGATCCCCATTAGCTGTCAATAATTTGACAGCTACTCTTCCTGGGGTCCTTTTAGAATTATATACATACACAAAACGTGTATGTATATAATGATAACATCGTAAGAGCAATTATACATTTCAAATTATTTCACCTTACATTACAATCTGTTACCCAAATATTCATGAATTAAGGCTTTCAACAATCTTATCTGTCAGGTCTTCATGATAAAATAATCTATATGCAAACTCTGGTTCTGAATTAATGTGTGGAACTTTTGTCTCTCCAAGATTTTGTTATATCAGGGATTGCAGATTTTGTGTAACTTCTATTTGAAGCAGTGTGGCTCCTCTCAGGAGTCCACTGGACTGAGGACAGGACTACCTTCCTCTGGTGCTATTATGTCTGCTGTTTAGACAATGTTGAGGAGGATGCAGACCATCCATGGAAACCCGAGTAGCTGTTGAGCCCGGGCAGGTGTATCCTGCCAAATGTAAGGATGCACCCTGGACAGGTGGGCTGTACATAACAGGGTCACGCAGAGATGAAAAACCAAATATACTCACATTCCGTTCCACACGTGGAATTGACTGACAGGAGAAAAAAGATCTGTCAACTTCCATTTAATGATATGCAAAATTAATCAATTATTTATGACGTCTGTTGTAATTCTTTCTTTAATGTTCCAATAAAACCTGGGTCAGAGATAAATGCCTGCTTTCTCTCTCTCTCTCTCTGTCATGAACACACACACACACACACACACACACACTCCCAAGGCCCAGTGTTGGCTGGTATAATAGCAAATCAGGTCCTGTGAGAGGACTTTACCATGCATGGATGATGTTCGTTTCTACATCCACAAAGCCAATTCCCCAACCTCAGTATCTCTGACTTCCACAGACACACAAACCTAAACAGACACACAGCTCTCTGCTTTCTCACTCTGATTGCAATTAGTGAATTATGCACTTGGACTTTGGCCAGCTATGAAGGATTAAATTATTCATAAATGTTAATAGGCACAGCCTCCCTCTCTCACTTTCTCTCTCGAAATTCAACTCTCTCTCTCTCTCTTTTCTCCAATCCTTCTCCAGGGCCCCAGCTCCTATAGCTCATGCCGGAGAGATAATATTGACCTTTTCATTGGGGCATGTTATTAGGAGCTGCTCTCTATTAAAACAAATGATGACATTGTCTGTAAAGTACAATACAATAAGTCATTTCAAAGGGATTACTTTAGCTCCCACACAAGACGACCAAAGGTAAACCCAATACTGTTCTGTACAATACAACTACAATGAACAATGATGAATGAAGTAGCCACTGAAAAAAGATTAAGTGAAAACCATTCTGTTATTTAATCATATATATCCATGTATCCATTATTTAACCATATATCCTTCCTGCCTGTGGTCATCAATCTGTACAACGCCTACCTCTGAGGGTCAAACTTAATTATTGACATTATCACCACCACTTATTTAGACCTATATATATACATATAGTTATTTATGTATATATTTATCTATATTCTGTGTGGAATTTTGCTTATATATTTATATATGTATATATATGCAGACATGTATATATGTACAGTATATGCCGTTTTATTTATGGAGCTAGTAACAAAAATAATTTCCCTCTGGGATTATTAAAGTATTTCTGATTCTGATATATATATATGTATAATTGTGTGTGTGTGTGTGTGCAGTGCTGAGTTTTGACATTTGAAAGGTGCGAATTCAGATGGGAAACTGCTATTGTGAGTATCCTTTCCATTAAGTAGTTAAACTTTAACTTATTGTGCCCTCTCCCCAACAATCACTGGTGAGAGTGCACAGGGCCAGTGTGACATTTTGAGGGAGGCGTCCGGTGTGTGATAATATGCTAATTCAGATAATGATGCTGAAACTGTAGCACAAATCACAACCTCTCTCCGTCTTTCTCTCCTTCTCGCCAGCTCTCCCTTCAGGGATACAGAGCACGATACTATCTATTACACCGTTCTACGTATTTGCATTTCCATTCAGGCGCCTCTGTTTTTAATAATGTCACAACAGATGATGTTGTGTGGCTGGATGAAGCAGGGTAGCAGTAATGATGGTGTTGGGGGTAGGGTGGAAGTATATCAAAGTACCTCTGAAAACAGATTTAAGCAGTCTGTGCATGAAAGGGGGACACCGGAGCAGGGGGGGGGGGAGTCTTCTGAATTTTAATGAAGTCTTTATTCATTTGGTGAGGTTTTGATAGTGGTGGGCGGGGCTGAATTACATAGTTAAAATGTCATCAATTGTATGCTAGTGTGTATGTAATACTGTGGAATAGCTGGCATTTATCTCACAAATTAGTTCAACGCTGATGATGCTGCTTTTTCTGTGTCTTCATCGGACCTCAATCATGTATTTAGTAAATAATTTACAATGGTTTCTTTAGAAAAAACACAGCGTATTGCCATTACAATTTTAATCTAATGGCAGAGAACAGAACAGGGACGTAGAAAAGAACAGATGATATGTTGCTTCAAGGGCCACACACTGTTCAGAGTACAAAGGCGAACATATAGCTTTTTTCATGCATGAACACTGGAGATTTTCGGAATTATGTATTTTTATTTCCCACTGTTGATGTTAACAGATATTTCACAGCGGGATACTTTCTGTTGAAGACGTGTGCATACCTGGATGCAATGCAGATGTTGCCTTGTGGAAGATGTTATTATTATTGCAGTACATTTGGAATAGCAGCTTTTTTACTGCATTCCCACAAATGTGTACTAGCTTACATACTATATATCTATGTATATATATTTATATATATACTGTATGTATGTTTTTTTTTTATTAATGTACTTAAAGTTTCATTTTTAGTTACTAACAAGATGCTCAGGATACTTTCTATGATATCAGCAAACACAAAAAGGAATGTTTGCTGCAGTAATGTTATGCTATTGTTGCACAATATTACAGCAGAAGAAATCTAGTCTAAGAGGATATGAGCTCATGACCTGTAAACCTGAAAATATCTCATATAGGAAAAATACTATTTTTTCTTTTTCCTTGTATCCTTGCTTATATTATTCATAAACCACAAAGGCATGTGTAGCATCATTATTCTTTATTCAGTGTGTGTCTGAATCAGATATGGTAACGGTACACCAGCTCATCTGGCAATATTTATAACATCTGTAATTCCAAACCATAAAAGCAAACACACAATTATTTAAGGTGGCGGTAGCCAACATAAGTTCAGAAAATGGAAGGGATGAAGCATAGATTTCAGATGGTTAAGGATCCTTTCATCAACTCATTGCAATTAATTCAGTCTGGCAGAATTTATCTTGGCTAACTTAATCAGTTAGTATATTAGATATGCCATATTGTTATCAAAATTCATTCTTATTTAGACCTATTTAGCATATAAGGCTAGCAAATTCATTTCTATAACTGACAAAACATTTAAAATTGCTTTACATATAAGAGAATGCATTAAAAGTGAGCGCTTGAAAAGCAGAAAGTTAAGAACAAGCTATAAAAAAAAAAACATTGATTAGATGGATTAAAAGTTAACTACCGATAACATATTGTCAGTTTTCATATGCCCAGCTTAATAGAACTGTTTAGGAGCATAGATTTTAGGAGCATAACACTGAAACGCAGCCTCTCCTCGTTTGGTTCTGATTCTGGACGCAGCAGGAGACCCAACTGGTTCATACCGCTCTAACATGCCAGGAATGTACTTTGGGTTAGACCATGAAGAGACTAGCACACAAGCGGAGCTGTTTTAAAGTTAGATCTCTGAGTGACAAGAACCTCAGCGATTTTCTGGCAAAATGAATGAGCAAAATAATACATTTATGGACGCCAAAGCCCAAATTCAGCCTGAATTGTAATCCACTGACATGTTCATAGTGTCTCTGGTGAATCCTCCACAGATTAGAGGGCAATTAAAGCAGACACCATTGATCTCTCTTTGAGGATTAGCTTTTTAGACAATGAGCAGAGCTAAATATTGACAGAATCAGAACACCCTGTAACTCCTGAGCATTTTTCAAACTATCGTACATTGGTGCCAAAAGAAACAGTGAACTCTTGTACTGTTAAACCTCAGTATAAGTATCCAAGTGCAGGCCAGCAACACACAGGAGACAAGGAACTTGAAATGAAAAGTTTGTTTATAAAAGTCAAATAGGAAATAGAGGAGAGGAACTGAGGGAACCAAAACTGGACTGATTGAACAGGATATGTACAAATAAAGAATAAACCAAGAGAGACCAGAAAGCACAGAAAGCAACACAAAGCATAAACTATAACAAATGCACATCGATAGGATGATTTTTGAAGAATAGTAAAATAATCTAGTTCATATGCATATGACACCTGCATGTATATTATATGCACTCATCACTTTCAATCAATTCAATCAATGATTGTTTTATTTTGTTGGACTAATTTTTCTTTATTTTCTGATTTTAAACTCTTTGTAAAGCACTCTGAATTGTCTCGTAGAACAAAATGTGCTGTACAAAAAAACTCGCCTTGCCTATTGTTGTCTCCTTCTGTTGTGTTCTCGCTTGATAATCCGAGCTCATCCATTCCACCTGTCAGCGATCCCACACCTTCCTGACAAAAGGCTACAACATCCTCCACCAAAAACCAGACAAACTTGGTCTCGCTCACGCAGATGCAAGGTCAGAATGATTTAATTTTTTCTTTCCTTGCAGCCTTGGTTTATGAGTTCTGACTGCTTGGCAGCGGGGGCTCAGGAGGAAAGAGCAGCTGCCCACTGATCGGGAGGTCAGTGGTCCCACGCTCGTGTTCCTCTGGGCCACATGGCGAAAAGTCTTTGGGCAAGGCTCTGAACACCCAGTTACCTACAGGCCTCTGCCTGTGTGTGGATAGCATGTAGTGTACCGACTCTTAGGTGGTCAGTTTGACTGGAAAAATGCTGTCCTTTACCATTTGTTCCCTACGCATCATCTGGGCAGAACATTATTTCTTGCAGAGTATGAGTGATTGGTCTGATCTTTAAGGGGGCAGTGTCAGTTTGCCGCCACAAAATTCTGAAACTAATGTTCTGGGAATTCCTAATTTCTCCTGAACAGCAAAATGTGTGTGGCTGCTTGCACGGCTAAATCTGACTTAAAGAGTCATCAAAATGACTGGCCGACATTCTGAGAACTCATTGTCCACCTCATGTATCTATTGCATCCAGATGATATCCTCACCCTGTTGATTTTCCCATTTCTCTGGCAATGATGGAAACAAAGATCTCCCTCCACCTGTTCCATTAGCAACTCAAAAATCGCTATCTCTGCCATTGTTACTGTGTTGTTGATGTACTGTTTCTGTCAAATTCCCATAATAGCACATGTGGCCTCTTAGGAATTGGGAGTTTTGAACTTCATAGACTAAAAATATACTAAGACATCACTATACGGGGAAAAGGTATATAATATCTATCTGAGATCTTTAAAAAGGGAGACTTCTAAACACAGTTCTGAATAGCATATCTCTCGACAAGATTGTGCACTTTTAAGTCATTACTTCTTTATATGTTTATATTTTCATATTTATTCCCCTATCCAGCCCACCATTAATCCCCTCTACCACCAATGTTATTCCTCCAATGTCTCTCTACTGAAATAACCCATTTGTTGAGGACATATGGCTGAGCCAGTTAGGCTAAATCCAAATCAATTCCTCTCCAGTGGCCGTAGAAAAGCACCAAATCGAGTTTATGCTCTACTAATGCAATCAGCTTGCGGGTGGGGAGAGGATGACTGTGCCATCATGTCTTCCCTAATTTCATTTTCCCAGGCAGACAGGCAGACAAGCAGGCTGGGTTGGTAGGGATGGTACTGAAGGGATGCCCACAGCCACAAGGCATGACTGGATAAGATAATCGCAAAATGCCAGGGCTGTCAAGGGTCTAGCAGGACAAAGCTCTGGCCCAAACCCTGGACTTTGACCAAAACAGTGAAATGAGTAGTTGACACAGTAAGGTGAAAGTCAGAAAAACAAAAAAAGCTGAATGACAAAACACTACAAGGCAACACAGACGGCAAATACTAAGTAGCCTTTAAAATTCTTTACTGTAGTTGCTTTTCTTACACACATTAACTGAAGATTCAGTAGATTTTGTATGAGTGGGATAGGAAAACAGATCTTTCATTATATAAAAGAAAAGAAAAGTTCATATGTGATTTTACAAGAATAGAGGGGGTTATCATTCTTTGAATCTAAAATCATGAAGCAACCTGGTAAGATAACACCAAAACCTTTTCCTGTACATAGAAAAAGAAATAATGGGTTCACATCTATAATCTAAAAAAATCCATAAATGCAATTCTTTGTGTGACAAGAAGACTGCATAACCCTTGGGGTATCACAAAATTCATGGACCTTGTCAACCGTAAGCGATGTAAATTGAAGTAATTTGGAGTGTGCAGTTAAATTGTTAGAGATCAATGTGCTTCCAAGTGTCAACGTACTTCATTTCTGAAACATAGGCTCATTTGTGCAGGGTAAAATCGCAATGCAGGGATCTATCAAACTTAAACATGGTAACACACCATGTAAACTTGACTCTCATCCCCATCCATCGCTCCACTTACAGGGGTAACTTCTAATATTTGACAGAACACATATACCCCTCTCCACATGTTATTTGTCAATAATAGACATTATTGGCCAGGAAACATCTGACATGATACTCTGCCATTACTGCAGGTCATGTGTTTAAGACTGAAGGGTTTTGGCCCCACCTTTACATCTACCCTATCTTCATAAACCCACATGTGATATCGTATGCCTCGTATGTCCGAACACAGCCCGATCTTTCCATGGTCGGGAGCTAATGGTCCCTTTTATGGTGATCTGTAGAGCAAAATATTAAGCCCCTGATGTTAATCCAAAGCACATTCAAAGACCTTTCTCTCCCTTTGAAAGTCATTGATGTAACTAACCACCTAAATCAGAATAAAGATTCCTCCTTAATACTAATAATCAGTGGCATTTAATTGTTACCGATCATTAAGTTAGTGAGGTTCTTCTGCGGAGGACAAAAGCCCAAAGACAATCTCATTTTCTTCATCATAATTTTATGTTTCTTTCTCCGCAGTGGCCCACTCCTCTAACTCCTGCTCTGGTTCTGCTTCGCTAGGTCACACTGCTTCTTCATCTACTTCACGGATCTCACTATCTCCACTGCCATTTCCAGCCCATCCTTTTGCTCATAAACTAATACCATTGGCTGTGTGATGATGGATCTCCAGCCCTGCTGATCCTATAAGCTGCTCCCATGCTCTCGTTCTACACTCATCTGTCTGTTGGACTTTTGTCCTGGATGGTTTCTTTCCAACCCTTCTCTTACCCTCCACTTGTTCCACTGGCAGAAAATAATCATAGACTCATATTTTCTGGTGCGGGACTCTTGTCTTTCCAGGGCAATTTCCAGGATGTACTTTGTCCTTTGTCAGCTGACCTCCGGGCTCTTGGGTGGAGTTTAGGGCTGCAACAACTCACTTAAATAAGACAAGCCCAAAGTGTTTAATAACTTCAAAACAATTAATATAACCTTAAAGTTGACAGGGAGCCAGTGAAGGGTGCACAAAATGGAGCAAAACCCTCGCACCATATATACAAAGAACTACAGTAAGCCAAATTCAATGTTACAAATGTGTGAAATTCCTATTTCAAAGTCAGCCCAATGGAGATAGATTTTTTATCCTTGTAAGAGTCCTCTGCTGAAATAAAACTGGCCTTGATGACAGAGCCAAGGTACGTATAAAATCTAAACAATGGGGTCAACCATCACACCCAGATTACTACCGGACAGCAGTAGGAGGAAAGAGGACAACGACACTGTCATGTCCATCGAGAACATTATTTCGTTCCAGTCCAAGGTGACCCATTTCCTTATGCAACGCTCTGGAAACCAGCTGATGAGAGGGAAGAACCAGTTAAGCTCAAGTGGATGACTTTCTGTATATGATGGCCCGTTCATTCAGACACAACCTCCTCCATTCCCTAGCCATCACAGAAGCGCCATCACATCAGTTCCATCTCACCAGATGACTGGCTTACTCCCTTATTTTGCCAATGACAGGACCATTTTCTTGGGCCTTCCTCAGTTTCTCGAACAGATTTCCTGCCACGGTGGTAGCTTGCTGTCATGTCTAATCCAGGGTTGTTCATGTTCCATGAACATGAGTGAATGTACTGCTCCATGCAAAGTGGTATCTGCTATAAGCCATTTGCATCCTCCTTGACTTTCACAGGGCAATACCTGATCGAGATGTTGCAGATTTGGCAAGGCCTGCCAAATCTGCAACTCACTTGGAACTAAGAACCTATGTCTAGTCAACTAAACATAGGCCAAGGTGGCGCGTAGTACAAGTACTTCCTGATTCTTCACAGACTGGTTTTCCACCAGAAACTCTAAGTTTCCAACGTGGAGAGGATCATTCTTCTCTGGAGCAGTCCATGACCCTATATTCCATCATGACCTCTTTACCACGCTGCCGTTGGTTTGGAACAGCACCGGGTACCTCTTAAGAGGCATCATAGAGCTAAACATATGGCTTCTCAAAGGCATGATACCATAAAAGTGGAGGGAATAAAAGGGGATCTTGAGTGTCCACCCAGGAGCTACCTCGGCAGAGTTCATGCAATACCTGCCTTTGTAAACCTCAAGTATCTTAAATTGTCTTGGAAAACTGAATAGTGTCCCAAACAAAGAAAACAAAACCTTAATAATTAGAAAGAGGGGTTGGGGCGCTAATCAGTGGCAATAGTCAGGAATATCTGCAAAATCCAGAAAATGGTGTAACATTTACCAGATCCACAAACCTGCCTGGCCAATAGTAATGGAAAATACAACATTCTAAGTTTGGAATCTGTCAGGTCAGAGTTGGAGGCCACTACAAAAATAGTGCACAATGGATTTGTTTTAACGTTGCAAGACTACAGACAACGTATAAGGAAAAGAGATCCAAAGTTTAGTTAATGAAGGACACTGCCAGTACATGGAAAGCAAAGTACCAGGAGCACTACCACACTTTCCACAAGTAGGATCTAGCTGTGGATATTGTAGAAATGTCACCACATGTATGGTCATATCTAACAGAATTAGAATATCACAGGATGTAAAGCAGCATGTTTAAAGGATGTTGCACATCTCTGGGATGAAAGATGGATTTGGTTTAGGTGGTGGATAGATTGGAAATTTTGTCTGGAAATGTGGCGTTTTGCATTTAAATGCCAGAGATTCAAAAGTGTATGGTTCTGGGTGGGAAAGGGGGACTGCAGCATATTACAGCCAGACCTGTGCCGTGCCAAGTGCTGCAGACTTTTGAATATGGCCACAGGAATAAGTCTCATTTATAACAGAAAAAATATCCCATTGTTGCCAGGTTTTTGTAAGAAATATCAAGTCCAAGAATTTGTCCTGGATGTGGTTGTGAATAAGGCAGGATTTGTTTTTGTTTTCGAATTTGCTGGAGCAAACTGAAATCCACTCTCCCTCTGTTGTGTAGCTGCTTGTGTAGCACTGCAGCAGCTGCAGTATGTCCGAGACCACAATTCCCAAGAGCGTCAGAGATCTGATGACGTCAATCAGATGCAACTGGACGCACTGCTAACCAGAGGGATGGAACAGTCTATACAGACCGGGAATAAACGAAGCTTCAGTGGGATCCTACATAACAGGGCCAGAGATGGAGTGTTATGCAGGATGGGGTGGTGCAGTTGTTGTACTCCATCAGAACATGATAGCATGGGCAGTAAGCCGGCTGTTAGCCACCCAGGCTATGTGCAAAGAGGGGAGGCCTCCTGGGACATGTAGATCATCAGTGCTGTAGCTGGAGGAGTCAGACCCAGGAAAGATGGTGGTTGCCAAAAGGAAGTTGTGCCTGGTATCAAGACACAGGTCAGAGGTCTTCAGATGCCCAGATTAGCCAAGATGGGTCCCACTGTATTTAATACCTCCCACATGATCAGTAAGGTCCGATGATGTACAATGAACCACATTAATAACAGCACAGTGGGCTTAAAGTTAAACTATCTCACTCAAGATACCTGTAGTAGATGTTAAAGCACCAAAGGAAACGTAGATGTCCTTTCCCCTGCTGACATATAGACATTTGGCAGAATGCACAGTTTTGCACAATGCAACAACAATGACTACATTCTCACCCAAGGACTGTTGAATCTATTTTGCATTTGTTATGTTGCAGTACAATATTGTTAGGGTTTTATGTTAAAAAAGCTTTGTTTAAGTGATTGAAGTTTAGTCTAAACAATGTTCTTTTATTCACAAAAGAATGTTCAGGATTCTTTTGTCATGATTTGCATTTGTTCTCTTTATTCTATTATTCTACAGTTTACAACAAAGCCACATAGCTATACATAAATGAGAAGTCTCCCAGATACTGACCTTGAGTGTTTATATGTTGCAATTTGATAGACTGGTAACAATATGGTCTCAATATTTTTCCTCTCTAACAGTGAGTTCACATATACTGTACAGTACTTTTCTTCTCAGAGTTTCTTCTCACCTGCCTATATTTTTGACCATAGTTAGAAAACATGTACAATTGCCTAAATATTTGGGAACACAGAGATGAAGTGGTTAACAGTGCATAGCATTGTTTTACATTCTGTTGTGGACCAAATGTCATCAGTTAATATTTATAGGGCCTTGTTCGAGGTTGCTGTGTATGTGAACATTTAATCCAACATGAGTGCCCAGTGATATTTGAAAGAGGCCCAGAAGTGAGTTGGATAGTTCTTTTCGATATTTACAATTTGTTATAGTTTACATTTTCTTCATCAATGAGCTCACTCTGGAGGTGAAATTCAACCAGGCATTGTATATGATCCATTTACATCAGAATATATATATATATATATAAATATAAGGTAGGACATTGTAATTTCCTACCGAGGAGAAAACATGTTTATCACTTATCAGATAGCATTCATATTCAACAGATCTTCCCCTGTTGAATAAGAGAACATATACTTAAATACAATTCACTTACAATTACAGCCTAGTCTCATAGGAGCCCATCTTAAGAAAAGAAGTGCCTTTGTGTGTATATGCATCTCCAAATCTGTCATTTCAGAATACACAGGCTTGTGAAAGTCTAAAATGTCCTCAAGCGTTTAAGATCTACACATAGTAGTGGAAGGCTGGCTTCAAACATTCAACATGACCAATGTAGTGTGGAAAGAGCTGCTGCCAGTGCTGTGGAGTCAATGGCCCCTGAGCCAATAGCAAAAGCTGCAGGAGAAAACTCCACAAGTGTCCTTTCAGCCACCGAGCGCTGCTGGAGGCTACTCCACGCTTCCCTCATCCTGTTTACTCCTTCTGCAGGCGCTAAAGAAAGATCGGATGATTAAGGTGGAAGGGGTTCAACAACTTTATATCATTTTACAGCGTTGTTCTTTTCTAAAGGCTTAGAACAAGAAGCTAACACTGGTGATAAGAGACGCTTACTTCTCATTCTTTCAAATACTTATCACAATATTAGATGTTTAAGTTGAGTTAGTCACATTTGATTTTATTTACTACAATATAATGCACTCTACTTTTTTGAGTGAATACGTCATAAATTGAAACCATAGTAATGTGAAATGGTGAAGAGGACAGTGTAAGAACAACATAGGCACATGGCCGTAATCTTTTTTACTATGGATGTTAATGTTTATACTATTGTATCGAGCATTTCATTTGACATCAAATACGTATGAATCTGCTTGAAAGTGAAATCTCTACAAGATCTGAAAAATAATATAACTGCCATGTGTTGTGTTTTATTCTTCAACCCACCAGATGAGTACAAAAACTAGGACAAACGAGACCTTGAAGAGAAACTGAGCGGCACCCCTGGAGTCTTATTTCGAAAACAACCGTGGTTGAATCTTTTTAGTTTTATTTGGTAGGGTATTCCTGAATTTCTTGGTTCTATTTTTTTTTAAGTGCATCGTATTGAGGGGTGGGCTCTGTCACCACAATTCTTAAATAACTTGTACGTTTAGAGTCTAGGGCTCTATAGGCCCATTCTTATGATCAATTGTCAAATGGGCTCAAAACAAAAGTAATTATATTTGTGGAGGTTGACACAAAGTAGCCTTCATCTATCAGAGCAATGCATCCAAGTGGAAGGTTTTCATTTTCCTTTACTGCATGCAGAGTTCAAACAACATCGCTTTACTACTACTCAAAACTTTTCCTTAAATCCTGAAATCTTTTTATTCAACCCCCCTAATGAGGAGAATGACTCCTGCCACCTTGACTTGGTTGCAGGTCAGGTCAGAGTTGTTCTTACTGTGAGATGATCAAGGTGTCTTACATTTAACTGCATCTCAATCTGTTGCGCTTGTTTTTCAGGACAGGTAAAAAAAAAAAGAAAGGCCACCGTTCCTCAAGAAGTTGGAGCTCTGACTAAGAAAATGAGCCAAGAAAAAGTACATTTTAACTCTTTCTCATTTGTTTGAGGTTCCTCAGATTCATCTGCTATAGCAAATATATGTTGATTTTGATTATCGACATAAAAAATTCATTTATTAGCTGTAAATAACTCTATGGATGACTGACTGTTCGATAAAGCCTACTAGTGCACACAAATGCTATGTTTAATTTGTTCTACTTCATTTTGCTTAATTGTAGGTTTTTTTTAAAGCACATTATAAACTTTAAACAGCTGGATTAAGTTGCAGAAGTGACTCAGACTTACCACCAGTGACGGTTTATAACTGACCGTCTCACTGAAAACTGATTTGTTCAATTAAGAGTGAGAGATGATTAAACTATTGGCCCAATTTCACTGAAGGTCCTCTACTACCTGAGTATGAGCATCTCTGACTATTATTACTCTTAAACGTCCAATATTTAAGTCACAACCATCTGAAATGATGATTGGAATGCGTTTTTTTAATCTTAATTCTTAGATTTCATCTCATATTTTAGTTTGTTTTTTTTTAAAGTGTATCTGGCACTTTCACTGGGATTATGAATATGTTTTCCGAGTCATTACTTAAATGATTGAATGCTCAATATTGATGGCATATGTTAAGAATTTACATGGTAATTTAGCCTAAACTGTAAAATGTTTAAAGTTTCTAATCAAAAGTTATGAAAACTGAAGGACGAGGAAGTCTCAGATGAGTAAAAAGTGATCCACAACCTGACCAAATGAATGTATGTTGTGCTTAATGTGTGTATGATGTAAGACATGTAAAAAAGTGTCTGCCCTGAAAGTTGTTGAGAAAGATGAGATTTTTCAGAGCACCAGTGCAGGCAGATGTCTTCAGTATTTGCACTTTGAAGCAAAATGCCTATTGACTCAGCAGAAAACACTCGGATTTGGCAGAAAATGTCTCATTGTGTCCTTATATCAGGAAAGATGTTGAGGTCGGGTGACACTATTCATACATTACAAGGAAGCTTTGGATAGAGTAAAATGATTTTAGTATCCCTTGATTTGAGTATCTCAGACCTATTGTAAAGCTTCATCATTCACTTCCACTACGAGACCCAGAGGTGTTCCCAGGCCATCTGAGAGCTTCAGCAATCCCGGTTCACCCTCTATGGCTCTTCTTCTCCCCCAGAATCGTACCCTTTCTTAGCTAATGTTGCATTTTGAGGCCCTCAATAGCATAAAGTGTATTAATTCACAGCAGTTTGATTAAGAACCCACAGAAATGGGAGAAAAGCATCAAGCTGGCATTGATCTTTACAGTGCCATGGACACTTGAAATTAATCTTATGAACAATGGGGGCAAGTTATTTCCAATATGTGGTAGTTTACCAACACTGATCCTCCAAGATGACAGAAGCACTGAAAACTGAAACTGAAACATGGTTACCAAAAAACACACAATGAGATTTGGTGACAGCTCACAAAGTTTTAACTTTTTTTTCTCATTGATTCTTTAATCAGGATTCCTGCTGTTGCAAAGCTACAGTTTATTTCTTTCTCTCACTGCCTCAAATCATGTTAATTCATTATTACCTGGTCTTTGTGACGCATTTCTCTTTGTTGGTCACCAAATGCTTTTCTGTTTCCCTTTTTACACTGTATGTCAGCGTTTCCACTCCAATAGCTTCACATCCCCACTTCATCCATGAGTAATTCATCCTGCTGTTTGTCTTTCTGCCTCAATCCAGCGTCTTTTAAAATAGTTAGTCATACTGGGGTCAATAAATGTAAATGTCTTGCATGGTAGAAAAGGATAAATCATTTCTAAATGTTCAGTTTTTCATATTTCTTTTATGTATCGTATCATATTGTAACCGTTTTAAAAAGCTTTTTCAGGATCAGGTCCTTGAGGAAACTCCAGATATCAGATATCAACAGTGGCTATTCCTCGGGCTGCATTGTTCTCTCCGTCGTAAGCATTAATAAGCGGATCTTGCTGTTTTCTGATGTAGATATAATCTTGATGAAAGAACATTTAAGAAAAGCTTTCTTGGCTGAGACAGCACCCCCATAGTGCTGTGATGTCCGCGTTATTTTTAGAGCTCTGACAGATGATAATGAGCATGTAAATGTTTGGTTTCCTTCCAGCACAGCAGAGACACTGAGCCGCAGTCTTCTTCCCCATACAGATTTCTCTGGTTAAATCATCCCAATTAGCCAACAAACCCAGACGGTGTCCCCTGGGAACATGCTCCCTGCAGGGGGGCCAGATTAAATGAATCAGACTGTGCAGCAATGCTCATGTTCTTTAAAGTGGGGGGAAAAAGAAGCCTTTTCTCTTTTTTTCCCTTTTTTTTTTCATAATCTTTGATTCTAAACTGAATTGATTTTCAGCAGATATGTAGTTAATGATTGTGTTTTCCACGTTTTTGTGACTCCATATGGTGATTTGAATTTTCATCTTTGGAACATTTTGAACCCTTTTACTTCCCACAGGCCCTGTGTACTCTACTCTTAAGTCTAACCTGATGCATAATGATGATCTTCTTACTGAGCTACCAGTCATCAGCTATCAAAGCCAGAGCGCAAAGCCTGGAATCATTTTGTTCACCACCAAGGCTAGTTTAGACATTTCCTCTTGGTGTTGTCACAGTTTTAAGTTAACAACATTCCACTTCACTGACAAAATGACGACAGAGGAATTCAGAGAAACTTCTCACGAGATATCTATACAGATTATTCCTGGTAGGGTCCACTTCTTTTCTACGTGGACTCCTTTTCATTGTAAAGTCTGCGTCCTATGTCTTGGCGCCCTCTACTATTTATAATCACTGATCACTATAAAACAAAATAAAGATTTGAGATCTGGAGCGTTCCTCTAAATGCCTACAAACCCCAATAAGCCAACAAGACCAGAGAAAATTACACTAAAATAAATAAATAAATAGAAATAATAATTGCTGGTTAGTTCATCATGCTGATGGCAAATGCAGTGAGTCTAAAATAGCTGAAATTTATCTAAACTTTATAGTTTATAGCAGCCTGTCTGGCTGCACAAACATGCTAATTAGACTTGAAATCAACAGACATTTTCTGATTAGTATCTTATTCTAATTTTATCCCAAATGTCCGAGAGAAACTAATTCTATTAATGGAACTCAAGCCTGTCCCAAAAATGAACTCCAATTAGGACGTGTTTCTTTATAATTTCTTAATTAAGAAACAAAGAAAAAAGACAGTGAAACAGTACTCAGATATTCATTAAGTACTCCAAGATACAAGCTAGAACTCTTTCTATGATGGTGAGCTGGTCAGGACACCCCAAAACCATGACACTCACCTCTCTGTGCTTTATCGTTGGTGTGATTTCTGTTTTTCTTTTATCCTGGAATCATCAAAGTGTCTGCAACTTGAAATAAGAAATAAGAGGTATAGATACTCAACAATATCAATATATATCATTCTAAATTGATGGATTAAATCTAGATACATGGTGCTAGTACATTTAATGCAGAAGTAAGAATTATCTTCAAATCTAAATATGTTTTTCTATTTTTTAGGACACTATGTAGACACAACTTGAGAGAATGGTGCCGTCCCTTTGCCTGAGGGGGGAGAGAGAGACCCACAGTCCAGACTAATGAGAAAAGGATGTTAGTTTGTGTAAGGACCAGAAGACTTTTTCTCAAGATAAAGTGTCAGACCCAAGTGCGTCAACAGATACCGAAGCTTCTCCAGGCATGACTCAGGTCCAGTTTACAGCCCCGGCACAGGAGAGAGTCTCCCCCCTGTGTCCAGACTGAAGACCCAGCAGGACCGGTCAACTCTACCGGGATACCAGGTGCTTTTTACCCTGGACGCTCTTGTCCTTTTCCACAAACATTTTTAAACAATTTGAACATCTCTCTGACCCAAACTCTCTTTTTTTACTCCACGTATGAACTGACATGCACAATACTGACACAAAGAGAGTCAAGCGTTACTTTTTCTGTCTTTTTGTTTGTTTTCTGGCAATGAAATCTTTCAAATAGAACCTTAAAAAGTCATTTTTGACTTGCTAGAAAAGTGTTACTTTGTAAAAATATAAATACAATGGTGACAAGGAACAAGATACAAATGCTACTGAAGTATAGAGCATATAACAGAGCCATTTGGAGGAATTGAAATGTTATAATGTAATGTAATAAAATGGTAGTGCTGCAAAGATTGGGTAGAAGTGGATAGTTTACCTAGTCATCTAAATCCTGAGATGAATTAATGTGAATTCATTTTTTGTTGCATGATATCATAATTCTGGTTGTACCAGTCAAATCTTTATGAATTTAAATTTCAGTCAGTTTAGAAGACTCCTGATTATGTGATACTGTGAGTGAGATTCCAGTTCAAATTAGTGGTTTAATTTTTCCCAAAGCCCAACGCATCTCCCTTAGATAGAATTAAGCCAACTGCAGTAATTTAATCAACTCTAAACTATTGATAAGATGTCTGTTGGTGTGGCATTTTATAGCTTGCTCTTTAGTGATTATATGACATTGTTCAAATGTGTTTTTGTCAAACATTTGCATACTAACAAATAGCCTAAGTCACGTGTGTCTGATTTTCCACAGACAGAAAATAAAGTGTTCCTAGACTGTATGTACCTGGTCCCAATTAAAACAGCAGACCTGGATGCTGCAGAGTTGTATTCAAACATGATAATATCAGCAATGTCTGCCTGTGTAGTTGCTGTCTTTTTTTTCCTGTTGGCCTTCATAACACCTCTCTGCAGCAAGGTACATATCCGGGCTCTAGAACAGAGGAAATTAAAGCTGTTTTCATTCCCCTGATATTTCCTGCCAGGAGATTAGATCACCATAGTGAACTCGCCTCGCTCACTGTAAACCTCTGTGGAGTCAGACTGTCCCTCGGAGGCCATCTTGGGGACCTCCTGGCCACATGTCTTTCCTGTCAATAATCACCCCATTAAAATGACTGATTTGGCCCAGACCCTGTACTGTACATAATCGTCAATTAGCCGCTGCCGTCGAGATGGCACCTCTGCTAACCCCCGAGTCTGCTGCAGCCTCATTACGGGGAGTGGGACTCACTCACGATCACAGCCCGTCTCTGGGCCATTATGGGAATTGAAACATCAGCTTTAGGTTCATGAGATTCACGCAGAGCTATGAAATGACCTGTGCGCAGTATCTTTCCCACTGTTTGATCATCCAGACGAGGAGAGGTTTGCGTGTAGTTTCTGTGTTTTATAATGACACAATTAGGAGATTGTAAAGAAGAAAAGAGCAGGCAGGACATCGTAAAAGAGAAACTGTCACAGGTGCAATGTCTGCTTTAAAGCCTTTCTCATCGTGTGTGTGATATGAAGATGCTGTCTGTATCGGAGGTGTTGTTTTTACGTGTGGCTGTCAGCAAAATGAATATCTGCAGAGGGAATTCTTAAATCCAAGTACTAAGCACACTAGATTTTTTTCAGCATTTTAAAAAAATGAATTGGTTTGATGGGATCAGCCAGGTAAAAGCATTCACCTCCTTAAGGTCTATATTTTTTTTAAAAACAAGAAAAAACACAATTTGGTTGAATAAAGTGCAGAAAAAAAAAGAAATGAAATAATTTCAATCTGTCTTCGTGATAGGCTTAGTTTCGTTGTCCTGTTTGACCAGAGACTGAAACCAGTGGTCTTTTCCACTACACGGTATTTTTGCCTGTCCACTAGGGGCTGGCCACACTAAACGTTTGGTCAGGGTTCCATTAGGGCTGAGTAGGGCAGACCACGTGCTGATTGGCCAGATAGTCACATGATCAGATGGCAACCCCGTCACGTGAATGCCGCTCATTTAAACGTGAGGTTTCCTTATTTTCTGTGCTTTTATAACATGTAGACTTAGGTTTAGCTTTTAAAATGAAGTAGCTGGTTTCATATATATAACATACACAACCCAACCCTGGTGGAGGATAAGTCTGAAAGCTCAAGTGAGGAGCAGCTTTTTTAACTAACAGGCAATGCATGGAAAAGGCATCATTTCCTGTTAATATTTTTGTAAATGGGACAACTGAAAGAGTTTCAATGAGCAATTTATATTTAGCTCATCTTTGTATTTGGAGGATTCCATGCAAAAGCATAAAAAAACAACTAAATATGCACAATATCCCTAATCAGTCATCACCTTTTCTAAGTCTTGATGCAGCTATACTGCCACCTTTGGCTTCTTATTGTACTTCCCAAATTTGTACCAAACCAAGACAAGTGCTAGCTTCCTTGTCAATAGTTGAAAAGTCATGCTTGTTTGTTAAAATTTCATCTTTTAGTGCGGTTTATCTTTACAACATGTCAACATCTCCCTTTCCAACACCTCAAAAAGAGAGAGAGGGTGCTCTTTCTTTTGCAAAGAACTTCAAACTGTTGGCTAATGGCGTGGCTTATACTGGGGATATTTCAACTGTTTGTCCAACAGACACTGTGAGTGTGAGAGGTCTGGTTAGTAAAGCTGTATTTACATGCGTTTCCTCATTGTCCCGCTCTTATTCCCAATTAGGTGCTGCTGCCCGGGCTGTGGAGGACTGAGCCACAGGCAGCCACAGTGGGGGGGGGCCTGACCTTTTTTCCCCCAACTGTGCTCACGATTTCCACAAAATACCGTGCCCATTACCCGTGACTCACCTTCTGCTGAAAAACACAGACTGTTGCGTCTCTCCCAAATGGCTTTACAGGCCGTGACTGATGCCCCTTCAGAGCGCACCGCGTCCTCGCTGAGAAACAGAGATGGAACGAGAGGATGAAGTCAATCCACCACTGAGCTGCAGATGGAGATAGTAACTTAAGAAAAATGGCCCGGTGTCACACGTGCTTACCAACATTAAGCCAGGATTGTGGAGGGGGGCTGCACTTTTCACTCCTGAAACAAGAGCTGATCAGCCTTTCCTGGGCATACGTGAATTACATGAGAGAACAGTGGAAATCAATAAAGATATATTTTCTCTCTTTCTTTCTTTTTTTTGCACCGATATGGGGTAACACACATGAAGGAGCCTGGACTGATATGTCACACTGCCACAATTGGAGTTTGTTCATACAGGCAACTGGAAACGCTCTATTGACTTCCTTGTGATCTATCTCCCGTTAAATTCCACTTATCAAAGGCTCAAGCTGCAAAGCTCACTGCTTATTCGTCGTAGCTTGTGCTGCTCTCAACATTACACACCGTCTACTTTTTTATAGGATTCAACAAGTGAAACAAAGGTACGGCTGTTACAATACTAACCATTTACATAATTGTGAACGTGTTTAGAAATGGTTGTCCTGTAACTAATCTCCATCCAAAAGCTCCAACGCAATACAGAAACAAATATAAAAGTAAAAGAATCCTTGAGAAACAATAGCATAAAAACAGACAAAAACCTTATCCTCGGATTGAACCTGGTGCAATCATTGGTGGGTAACTAGAAAAATAAAACATTCCCAATGTGGACATGTCTTCCCATTCAAATGAGGATTCACAGATCCACAGATTTGAGGATAGGGAAATTTAGGTGAAACTTTTTATTAATCTATCAATAGTATTCATCTTAATAAGACACTAAAACTGGCAGCTTTGCTCATCTTTGAAAGATCTCCCAAGGATTAGCAGAGGAGTAATATCTTAAGCTTTCAGAGCTTTGACTGAAGTGGTAACTTAAATTCCTAAATACTTGAAGCCAGAAAATGCAAAATGGAAAGAAGGTTCTGCCTCTCTGAGCTCTTTATGGAAAACTGTTCACGTTTTACAATTATTCTTATACCCAGAGAAAGAAACAATTTAGAAGTATTGCCATGACAGCCATTGCTGGATCAATAAATCATCTAAAGATGCTCGATGCCACTGGAAAATAAGAGAGCTTTTAGGGGTTCTTGAGAAAAAACAGACCTGGAAGTGGGCATTCTTGATGGGCACTACATGGTAAAACTAAATAATCAGAGTTCATAGTTTAAATACAGACTGCTTCCATTGGGAAAGTATGTCCCAGTTGAATCTAACTGGGTACAGACAGTACAGATGCTGCCATTCAGATCCTTCAACTGCAGGCTGACAGCTCAGGTATCGCACATGCTAGTCATACTTGATAAGCAGAAATCCCAACCAAAGCCACAATGACAGTTCAGAATGAAATTAGCGACAGCAGCTTGATATCTCGGTGTGTGACATTCGGCTGAACGGAGCCCGGAGGAAACTGCCACACCTGATTGTCACCGCGCTGGAAGTCAGAAAGCAGCCAAATTCCACCGGGCGGAAAGGGTTTAGGAAGCAACTCAATAATCTGTGAAAGTTAGCGCCTCTCTCCCACCTGCTGGGAAAGCAATCGGGGTAATTGAAAGAAATTAAATGAGAAGAAATTGGTAAAATGTAAGACGAAGAAAAAGGAGGAATACGCCGCTTTATGGCATTGCCGAGTTATTGTATGTGGAGGGATTCTCTCTCTTCACTTCACCTGAAAACTTTCACATAAATTATTATAGTCAAGGAATTCTTTGCATATAGATAAAAAGTCAGTTTAATATTGTAAATTACCTTTTCATTCGGCCGCCTGGAAGATTTAGATTTAATCTCTCTATAAATGTCTTGCAATGTGCTTTCTTTGCCTATTTTGAGAGTGTGGGGAGATGAGGAGGAGGGGGAAAGTGGGGAAGGGGGGGGGGGATCGAGGTAAAATACAGGGAAGAGGCTTCCCATTCAATTAAGTGCCTCTGGTTTAATTAATGTGCACGTGCACGTGCACGCTGGTGTAAATCTGACCTCCTTTTGCCTCCAGCCTCTGAGGGCCCAGAACCCCAAAATGTTCACAGCTCCTGTTTCTCAACACCCAATGGAATAAAGGTATATTAAGAACAAAGCTTTTACTTGACTTATTCAACATTTTACTACTGACTTAGATTCTAAGGCACAGTTCATTTTCCCGTCTAAATGTGTGTGTATTAATCCTAAAGTATCAGTTTAGTTTACTGAACTCTGAAGATCATTATGGACTAAACTGGAGAAAACTGTCCACTTCCAAAAAACTAAACCAAACCAATCAAACATAATATTAGGTAATAGACAAATCTTTTGTTTTTCCTGCATGAATCTCTTGAACAACTTTTGCCCTGCACCAAATCCCCAAACATTCTGAAACATTGAAATTTAAACCCTTTAAATGTCTCTTTGATTATTCTAAGCCGTGTTTTTTTTTCTATTTTATTAAAAGCGCACCAAAAGTTATTTTTTACACAAAATTTCATAAGTTGCTGCAAAAGGAGGAACAGATTAATAACAATGATTTTTTCAGCTTTTTTGCTTGATATTTTTTTCTATGAACCTTAATCCTCATCAAAACTATCCCATTTTGAATAGTCATCAGGATTTCAATGGTCAGTTTGGTAACATGGTGATTGTATTTTGATTAAGAAAATCACCAGAAACGTGTTATTTGTATTAACAAAAATGTTAAGAGCTCCAGGATTTTCTTTTGTTATGTCGGTCGTAAACAGGTTAAGTAGGGACTGTTCTTTTTCATTTATGCAGCATCAAATAAAAAAGTGACATAATTTGAGAACGAAAATGTCCCACTGACTCCCATTAAAACGCTTTCTTATTTTAGGAACTATTCTGACTGAGAGATGCAATCCAACATTACAAATTCTGAAAAACTTACAAAACCTGAATCAATTTAACATTTCGAAAAACAAATGAAAAAAGTGCAAAACACTTTTAAAAGTCTTGAAACAAATGTAGGTTTCAGAAAATGAATTTACATTTGTAAAAACCTTTTTTTTTTTTAAAAAAAAACAGATTTTCGAACAACAAAATAAGCCGAAAGGAGAATATATGTGTCGTCAAAACAGGCAAAACATGGAGGATTTAAACTGCTCATGGGGGTGTGTGTGAGTGTGCGAATGAGTGTGGGTTGTTTGTGTCACAGGGTCTCAGTCCTGTGATTGGCTGGCAACCTGTCCAAGGTGTACCCATGACAACGGGGATGTGGAACCCTGCTAGAGAGGCCATGCTAAATAAAGCCTGTGAGGTCTACACTGCTGCCAATAAAGAACAAATAAAGAACAATGACACCACGCAATACCTAAAGAAAACTAATCAAAATATGCATAAAGTTGTAAAAGTGAATACTTTATTGAGCAATCTTGCTTGAAATGTCCCAATATGTCTTAAAGTTGAACAATAGAACTTGTTGCCATTATGGAAATAGCATGTTTTGGATGAATACCCGTTTACTGAATGAATGGTTTTTGATGGCCAGATTGTAAATGAAATATTTGTGTGGCACAGTATAAGGAATCCCTTCGATACAGGCTGTTTAGTTGGTCCATGATCTCCACCATGAGTGACCTGATCCTTTTAAACGCTTAGGACCAGCCTGGTAGTGGGCCTTGTGTTGAGAACATTTAGTCACACTCACCTGTACAAATGTGACTGTTTCTGCTTCATCCTGTTCCCAGTGCTGCCCCGAAACACAGCGGGAATCAAATTTGTCACTCATCTATTCTAATTAGAAAATTGCTCTTGATGAGTGAATTAGGAAATCAGTCACTCGGCTTTAATCAGCCACATAACCAAAATTTTGGATACCACTAAGTTTCTATTTTTTTCCTCTCTTTAACACTGATGAAAATAAGGTAGCTCAGACATTCATTTAAAATTGAAGTAATCCGTTATTTTAACAAAAAAATCCTTCTAGAGTAGATAGACTGTTTTCTAAAACCAGATTTATATGCAGGGCAACCAATTTCAATTAGCAATACCAGTGTGCTATTAGTATTACTCACTAATGGCATAACCAGGCTAATTAAAGAAAAAAAAAGAACCTACATCTGTTAAGTGCTGTTTCAACCATTGTTAAAGCTGCTACGTCTATACTTTGTGACCTATGATAAGTAAAAAAAAAATTGGATGTGCCTCACAGGTGTCCCCACTAATGACACTTACAACACTAATAGAAATAAATCAGGAGTCATTAATTGTTCATCAACTAAAAATAGAACAGAATCTAATACCAGGCCAGAATTCATTACTGGATAAAGAGGTTGTATTCTCCTACTCTTAATTCTTAGTTACAGTGAATTTATATAAAAACAAGCGCTAAAATTCACTCCCAGGTACCAAACCAGCTTTTCAAAGTCTTACAAGACAACAATGTTGGAAAATAACATCCAACATTTAAAGAATTAGGATAAACCTTGGATCTGTACCATCAACATAAGCAAAGGTCTTCATTTTTACATTAAAGATGAAAGAATAAAAGAGACATCACATAAAAAAGCCCATTTGTAACAACGTAAAATTATAACTTGGTATTTTTTCAAAAATTGCAGAATGTCTTTCAAGGTAAAATTGATGAAAACAAACAAAAAGAAATATTTCCACCAGAAGGTAGAGTGGGATTTTTATTTCAATGAAATGCCGTGTCCTTTTAAGATAAATCTACATCAGCTGGAAACAAAGAATGAGACGTTCTGCACGTATTTTCTCTGCGCGGGTTCTGCGATGCTGGGGGAGGTGGGAAGTGTCCTGACAATAATGCACTTTGGCCAATAGTGGTTTTACACCTTCATGATCAATGTAAGTCATAAAAAGCAGTGTGACGTGGAGAACTGATAAATCTCCCAAGTCTTCAGTGAAGCAGGAAACATTAAATCAGGGGCTGTGGGTTTTCAGGGCTATTGCCAGATTTTATTCCTCACCTCGGGGGCGAAGAATGCAAATAAAATAGAGATTATAAAAAAGGATAATGTGTGGGCTTGGGGAAGATGAAAAATGAAAATATCAGCAGAGTTCTTTTTGTGTTGAATGTCCAGCAGCGAGGCTCCGGATGAGCGAAGCATGTCTTAAATTAGCATGTAATAAAAGTTTTACCTATGAAGGTAGGGTGCCTCTCGGAAAAAAAGAAAAAGAGAGTAATGGCAGCTTAATGATAGCAGAATGTGGTGAAAAAAAGACCATTATATTTGCCCATCCGTGACAAATCTTATTAGTAATGTGGCATGTAAAGATGGAAGAGCGCTGATGTTATGTCTAGTGGACATCTTGATTCTGTGATGCAGATTGATGGGAACATAAAAGAGAGCAATTACCATTAGGTCCAGATCATTTCTGGGCTGTGAGTGTAGAGTGTGAGTTAATCACCAGGCCGTCTCCGTCTCGCCTGGAATGTACATCGCTCAAACAAAAATAAAAAAAAGAATTGATTTAACAAGACATGATTGCTACTTTGTTGCTGTAGCCATGAACATAATCTATATCTAAAACGATCTTTGATACGGATCACGCTCAGTGCGGTTAACACCGATGTTCTCAGTGTTCCAAAAACAGAATGACAGCAAACAGCAGACAGTCCGATTAAAAAGACAAACACAAGGCCTTCCTAAGAGCAGGGAAACATGCAAAACATACAGATGTAGAGGAATACCATGATAATAAAAGATATAACACATTCTGAGGTTAAGAGAAAAAAACGTTACACCTGTGCTTTTGATTCAAGGTAAGAAAAGTCCAGTCCCATCAGAAAATGTGTAATAAGTATGTTATACCGATTTCCAAAACATTGTTGGAATTCAATTTCAAATTTACAATTAATTTTAGTTATGATTAGTTAGCTACGCTATGGTTATTTATATTGAGGATGAGGCCAATTATCTTTTTAAAAAATTATAAACTGTGATTATGGGGGTCCTTTGGGAGTTTTTTAGGTACAAAATGATACTTCCACATGACATTTAAAGCATTAGTCATCTACTCCATGAATAGATGACTAATGCAGTAAATTGTAAAGCGTCTTTGAGCGTCTGGAAATGGCTTTTATGAGGCTGATGCTTTATTATTACAGTTATTATCGTCATACATTTGGAGTTAGTGTTCTGGACTGCACTCAATTAAAACGGACCGTTAAATATTTTGTCACCATTTTGCTTCTGTGTATATATATATATATATATATATATATATATATATATATATTTGGTTTACCTGCATGTTTCCATTTGGGCAGGCTATGGGATAATTAATAATTAAATAAATAATTAGATAATTTCATACATGTTAAGGACAGCTTGGCCATTTTTTTTTTCAAAAACTTGAATAAAAAAACAACTTTTTTCAGAAAACACTGACACAGTGGGCTCTTTACCAAGTGAGAGCTTGTGGTGACTTATGAGTGAATCATCCTGTTTTCTATTCCATAAGATCGGGTCTATCGGGTCTTTATGGACAATCTGTGGAACACTTGTGCCCATGGAGGTGATTGTAGGGTGGCATCAGTCCAATGATGGAGGGAACGATGGAAAGAGAGAGAAGAGAGAGGGGCATAAAGGGTATTTAGCCCTAACGCAGACAGAAGGGCCCAAAAGGACGACAAAACCCAAATCAATACTGCCGTAATAAGCCTTGTATGGGCTGAACTGGATGTCCTACAGCTGCAGGGCTGAAGAGGATGTGACATATAAGGACATTAAGAGCGTTTGGATGGAAATAGTTTTGTGTCAGTGTGTTATGGGGGCAGCAGAGCTTCGTATTGGTCGATAAGTATGAGATCACCACCGCTCGCGTCTGTGGTGCGAGCAGTTTGCGTTCAGTCACACTTTGTGCACGTCGGGTCTTCAGAGGCACCGTGGTGTGAAAACCATGAGTCAGCGCTGGACAGTTTCTCCACACACAAGCATCTGTTAGCAACGAGACAGTTTCTGGAGCTCGGAGGAATTATTAACGCTACTGTCACGACTTTGTGGAGATTAACCAGATCGACTGTAATTGAGTGTTTCATCCACCAGAACTGACATGAACCAGTGGCCGGGTTTCTCTGGGGAAACAACACCCAGACACACCAGAATGAGAACTTCTGACCGCCTGCATGGATTTACGTTCTGTGCCTCTGTAAGAAGTGTAACCAGTACATTAAGGTGGTATTCAATACACAAAAAACATCCCCTAATGTTTCACACGTTGTTCTTAGAGGGCTGATTTAAGCCAGGGTTACAATAGCTAAGTTGAGAGCGCCTAAAACCCACCGCAATGGTCTTCATCAACATTTAAAATGATTGTTTAAGAACTCTGATAAAGAAATCTGAAAAGAAGCGTGCCGTAAAAGAAAAAATCCAGCACACATTTTGGCCTTTTACAGACCATTCATGACGTAGGGGGGCAGCATCTCCCCTCAACAGACGAAGACATATGACAGAGGCAGATTTTACTAAGGCTTCTTCTCCACAAGCAATGTCTGCTATTTGGAAATGGGCTTACATGTGGTGGAGGATGACTGAGCTCACAAATGTATAAATAATATCTGGAATAAGAACTCTATGCAGGAGGAGTGGAAGGCATCTGTGGGGTTTGTCTCTTCGTCCAGGATGACATAGTCTCTTATCTATTGACATCTGAGAAATCCAAGTATTGGGAATGGCTGCAGGAATATTTTCAAGACTTTAATGGCAGTTATTTATCTATGCATCCGTTTTGTATACCACTTATTCCCTCAAGTCCATCACAGGGCGACACAGAGACAATCAACCAAACACACTCATTCACCCCTAAGGGCAGTTTGGAGTGTCCACTTAATCTAACATGCAGGTATTTGAACGGTGAGAGGAAGCCGGACTACCCAACAGAACCCAAGCAAACACAGGGAGAACACGCAAACTCCACCTAAACAGGTCCTGGTTCCCCTGGGGACTTGAACCAGGAACCCTCATGCTGTGGGGAAACAGTGATAACCTGGCAGTTATTTAATACAATCATATTTTGAGATCTGAGATCATGTATGAAAAGGATACATTATCAGCAATCTTTTACACCTCATTTTATTCTAAGGACCTTCTCTTAAAAATTCATCCTCGTTTTTTAACATAAGGCTTTATCCAGTTTTCCCAGTGATGCTTTTAATATATCTGACAGTAGGTTTCTGTCAGCAGCTGACTAGGAAGTGCTGGAAGACTTGCTTTTTATAAGTTACAGAATTAAAGGGGAGATGAATGAATATGAAGATCCCCCTGGCATACTGTAGCATCACATGAGACCAAACGCACCGCACACAGGCATGTTAACATTTGGGGGAAAAGGGTTTGAATGTCAGTTTGAGGAATGCCTTCAGGTAGAACAGGCAAGGAACCTCTCAAGAAGACGCCTTTATAATTCCCTCCATTCACTTGATATCTGTTACTATGTGTAATTCAGGTTTCTAAATCAAAATGTTGCTATATATATTCAGAGAAAGTGAGAGATTAAAAAACTTTGGCCTAACTGGCTGTTTTCTTTTTCATCCAAATGTTGTGGACAGATTCAAATTCAGTTTAAACTGTACTTGCATCCCTGCAAATAACTTAGTATGACAGAAAGTAATAAAAATATTTCTTTAAAAAAACAAACAGACAATGCGATTAGAGGTCTAAGAGAGAGAGATGATACCTGAATACTGGATCAGTAGCAGCCCATACAAAGTTGTGCTAACTCTACCTATCAGCATCAATTTCTGCCAACATCAATAACCCCACCAGAGACAGGAGACAGAAACCAATACCAACCAATCAGGTACAACTCATCCTACCCTGTCCTGAATTCAGACGGGAAATGGCTGTATGGAGGAGGCCGTACTCGTACACGTTACAGTCTGAACAGGGGGCTTGTAGCACTTTCACATAAGACACATAAAGGTTAGGGGGCCAGTAATTAGATCCTTAACTTTGAATATGGTGACAGAACATTTCCTATTTCACAAACTCAGTCTTGATTTGTTTTTATTGATATAATATATAAATAGTATACTTTTTGTGACATATGTGCCCTCAACATCTGCCATTGTAAAGAAATCTGTGTATATTTTTGGTTTCTTTCCCATAAAAAAGGTCCCGTTTTAAGTATTTTGTGATCCTAACATTAAAGAAAACAGAAAAAACGGAAACAGATAAATCCAATCCTTGGATATAGGAAAATGAATATCCCATATCCACACTGGTGAATTAAACAGCAACATGTTTCCATTTTTGTCACATGTTTAATAAAAGTATGTTTAAATGACAAAATCTCACTTATACTTTTTTTAAGTAGTTAAAATTATTTACAACAATTACAACAAAAATTAGGTAAGTCATAAGAACTTGGGAATCTGAAGATCTCTCATCCCTACACACAGTTTAGCTCTAAGTGCATTTAGCAATTATTTACTTGCAGCACTAAGGGCTTATCAGAGAGGTGTGGAGACCCAGGAGGGAGCTGAACCCCTGAGAAAACCCTGGTCTGTGAGCAGAGTGATGGAGAGTGGGATCAGAGTGTCCCGCCCTGGTGATGCATTGGCCAGACTACCTATTGATTAGCTCGGGCTCTTCGCTTTGATACATCATGTCATCTTTGTTTAGAGAGCGGGATCTGGGATGCGAGCGCTTCCACTGAGAGCTCGTGGGGTAAGAGCCCGCTGCTCTGGGTGGAATGCCACTGCGCGTCTGTGCGATGATGGATCAGGTCATATGCCTGGTCCCAGGGCCTGAGTGTGAAGCGCCATCTTCATCAGACAGGGCCTGACAGGGCGTCCATCATGCCTCCAGGCCCGGTCCCCGCCGTAGCAACACTTGCTTATATCCACATATTGGCAGCAGCTTTGTCATTTGCAGCCATTAGGAGCTGGGCTTTAGGCATAAACTGCAGCTTTGTGTTTGACCGTAATCATTTTAGGTTCAACCGCAGTCCAACAGTTGTTTCCAGGTTGCGTCGGTCTCGTTATCAGATTCCACATGCTGAGAATTTTGCTCCGACTCGAGGACTCAAAACTTGGCAACTTGGATAACAATATTGTGCCGCATTTGCCAGAACTGCCGATAGTCCCAGACAGTAAAGCATGCTTCAGACAGCCTGTGAGGAAATCTGCTAACTGGCTCATCCTTGTGCTTCTATCGCGGTTAGCAGAAAATATGCAGCGCACGAGTGACAACAACTAAATAGACCCGGGGTAGTTTTGCACCAGTATAAACCATTCCTACCACTCTAGCCTCTTTGGGAACTGGCCTATAATTTCATGACAGCCTACTTTACAGAGAGGGGTTTGTACTTGTCAAAGTTCTATGCTAATATTTCTCTCAGATTACTTATAAGGCTCACTATGGTGGTCTTCCTTCAGGAATTACAATAAAGTCATAAGACATTTCCTCAGAGGCCGAAAGTTACCCAGTAAACATGTTATCTTACAAACTATTCATGTTTACCTTAAAAAAAGAAAATCGAAAACAAATCATTTGGCATGAAAAGAAAGGGAAAATATAGATGTAGCTTTTGTAGCGTCTAAATGTATGACTCTCAAAAGAACCACCAAAATCTGAAGACTAACAAATAAAAATCGTATTTTTCATCCCATTGGCAAAACATTTGTTTAAATGCATTGCCCGGTATTTTAGAACATATTACTGATTAATTTATTTCGTCAGGGGTTGAGGCGTATTGACAATCCATTGGTATGTGCAATATTAATATAACTGTCAAAAATCACAGGGCTGAGTTATTAGTTTCATTTCAAGAAGGATTTTCAATTTTGCACAATCAATAATTGAAATAACTTCTACTCATCAGGACGAGCTAAAGCTGTGTGATGGATAATGTCAGTCAGTGAGGTATTCTACAGAAATGGTGACCTGTTCTGGATTAGCTTTAGCTCGCACATTTAATTTGATTAAGACTAACTGGAACAATCAAACGAGTGAACGGCTGCTGTGTCGCAGCCCTGAGCTCCCGGCAGGAGTCCCGATCATTCAGGCTTTGCTCAGGTTAAGGTGACTGGTGTGCAGAGAGTAGGAGCATGTCAACACATTGTTTCAATCATAAACCAACTATTTAATAGTAATTTGTTTTTCCCCATTAAGTGCATTATTCAGCTCCGTAAAGTTGCACATCCATTCATTTCCCATGCCCTCTTAATCTAATTCCTGGTTTTGGAGGGGGGGGTTTAATAAAGGGTTTAAAACAAAGCCAGAGCTGACAAATGCACTGGGAGAACACAGTGTAAACCATGACACATCAGTTCTCCTATGAGGGAAGCAATGGAGCATGAATGAGGACGGACTGGTGAAAGTTGATTATTTAACCGACTCAAAGTCCAAGATACAGATAATCAACTACATAGCAAAATAATCAGACACGTAGCAAACGTACACTGAGTCACTGTTGCATGTCCAACTATTTGGAATAAATTAGCAAAAGCAGGTAGAAAGTATCAAGGGTGGATAGATGGTTTGTTTGTTATCCACAGGACAAATTAAAGTAATAATGCCATTTTTACAGATATATCCATAGGTATGTGTGTTCTGCATGCCTATGCACACACACACATACAGGTTTACCCCGTCACACGCTGCTGTGTAGCTCGGTGGGGTTTGTTGTGTATCCTTGCTGCTTGTGTCGTCACTGCCTGTGCTTTTTGTTATTGCTGTTTTCTCTCCTCTTTGTGTGCAGGTGCTCTTGGTGGTTCTCTGACCGGTTCTCTGAGGCTGTTGGACGTTGGGTTTTCTATAGACGTGGAAGCTGGCTGTATGTTTCCGTCATCTTTTTTCTATAAGGATCTCTTTCCATGTTATCTTGTTTTGTTTTCTTTCCCCGGTTTCTTTTCCTGACCCCCGGTTATGGTTAGAAGGACTTATTACATGTAAAGTACTGTAACAAAAATAAATAAATAAATAAGCAGTAATGGAAAGTCAAGGGGGGAAGCTTGGCTCTTCGTTTGGCACACCACACTATATAGGCTAAGATTCTGCTGCCACATGCTGAATGTACCATACATGTTAAGCTGTTTGTACATCCTGACAGTGTACAAGTCAGTTTGGTTTATTTGATATTCTCATTTCCCTTTTAGAGTCTCCACTCTACTCTTTGGAAAGTGGAACTTTTATCCTTTAGGTGGCCTTTAATATGCATTATCTTAAGCGCTTATTCCAAGTAAGGGGACTGAAGCCTGTCCTAGCCCATCCTTTACAGTGTTCAGTTATACTAACACGCATGTTTTTGGATGGAGGAAACTGAAGTACCCAGGAAACCCACGCAGACACGGGCAGAACATGCAAGAAAGAAGGCCATCGTCTAAAATGATTGTCCAAAAGTAAAATGACCCAGACCACGTCTCTAAAAACATAACGGAAAAACAAAATCGCTCCCAGTCTTGTTTAGGAGCATTTATGCAACAGCCCATCTCATATTCAGCTCATTTACACACAGCGGCAGAATGTGCATCCACTCTCGTTTTTCTGTGTTCTCCTGTTGAAATTCAGGGGAGTGAGGGAAAAGAAACTAAGTTAAGTCAGCAGCATTGAGCTGCAGTGTGTGAGAAGAACACTGATAAGATAAATGCTGTGATAGGATTCAGCCTGATGGAGCCTGTACAGGCGTGTCTGGATGCTCAGTGGCTTCACTGTAGTGACACTTCAGTGTGGCAGCTTTAAATGAAATCATCCTAAATTAAATCAGTATGGTTTTCTTTTTTTTTTTTGGTGCTGAAAAGATGGCAGGGGCATAAAAAGGAGCACAAAGAATGGGAAAATGATACCAAGTCAATTCATGCAACTGATAGAACGTATGAGAGCGATAAATCACAAACAGCCCGGAGAACGTTGGCCCTCAGAGACTGATTTGAAAAGAGGTTATTACTAGAGGAAAGAAGCGCAAGACATCAGAGGAATAGATCGTGTCAGTTGGCAGGGTGGGAAAACGTACTTCTTGTCCTGTGAATTAGTACCATCACAAGACTCAATCTGGTTTATTAGAACTTGTCTAATAAGTGGCTCCAAAATAGATTTTGGCATCCGTCCCACCCTGGGACTGAGCAGAGCTTCAGGAGGGAGCAGACAGAACTGAGAGGATAAAAGAAGGGGTGAATGCAGAGCAACAGAAGAGTTTTATTAGGCATGCCACAGAAGTAAAGCGGAATACACAGACTATGAGGGAAAAAAAGAAAAACAGGAAACCGAGTCGCACCTCCCTGCGTTAGAAACTAACTCCGCTTTTAATCGTGCCTCGTCAGAACACCAAATCCTTACAGTTCGAAGCTTAATAAAATAGAGCTTGGAAGAAAAAAAAAAAAAAAGGAAATTACATATTTTTTATTTCCGACCAAATGCCAGGACTTGCAAAGTATAAAATAACATAAGGTACCCAACTAGTAGGTAAAGTTTTCTCGCACATTTCCTCACAATTCCACTGTAAAGTTTTGATCCCCCCAAGTTTAAATGAAGAAGAAATACTAAAAGGCACAGAAACTTTGGTCCAACTGAATAGCCCTCTCTATAGTAAACTGTTACATAACAATAAAATCACAGTGGGCTCCTACTTTAACGTCTTCCACAGCATGCAATACTTTCTGCTCGGACTTGCTATCATCACTATGCATGCCTCAAAGACACAGTCACTGACAATTACACTTCACTGCGAGGGAAAAGGCAAGGACCGCCTCAGAAACAGAGGAAAACATTGCGACGAGCTGCATTCTGATCATTAATCTTGTGCAGGGATTGTGAAGTGAAAAGGGAGGGGAAACAATGTGGCAGCATCCCTGTGGAATAATGGAGTGGGAGTTGGAATGGCAGTCACGGGCTGCTGTAAAGTCTCTAACACGTAGCCTCAGGAACAGGCTCCGCTCCTGCTGCGGAACTCCAAAAGTTAATGTTCTGAACCAAACAAAGCTGCAGCTGCTCAGTGGCACAGCTTCAAATAAATGTAGTAATGCTTAAATGATGACAAAGCAACCTGTGTTCCTGCTGACCCCCCCAAATTATCCCGTGCTAATGGGCCCCATCAGGGAGGCGCTTAATGAACATGTCCAGCTGTAGAAACAGTTGATATTGTCAAGTAAGGCACATGAGTACAATGTTTCGTCAACTATTTCAAGAATTAAAACACTGATATATGCAACATTGTCATACGAGGGGACAAGTCAAGTCGGCCATCTGCTTGGTATGAAAGTATGGAGGTACAGGTAAAAGCTGGAGATCCAGTATTGTTCTCTTTTGAAAAAAGAATGCAGATCAAAGGTTTCAGTCTCTCTAAAGGAATGGCAGAATGAACAAAACTTCTGAGTCTACGTACTCTCCCCGCTCTTCTTCTTAGGGTAAACCGTTAAAGCCAAGAGTCAGTGTTTTACATTCTAAATGGTGGACTTTGAGAAAGAAACTCTCAGGTGCTGGTTATTTCCCATGTTGTAATTATGAAGGTCAATCAAAGCTTGGATGGCCTCTTCCACTGTTGACATTTGGATCAGAGCCATTTTGCGATCCCTGGAAGGTACAACAAACAGTGAATACCACGGCACGGCCACAGGGTAGAAAGTGAAAGCTGTTCTGGCGTCACATGCACTAGAAGTTGACTAATTAACGCTGATCTTAAAAAAAAAGATTCGGCCTACGTACTGAAAAAACTTGAATGCCTTCACAGTTCCCCCCGTGTTGGAGAAGAGCAGCCGGAGATCGTCCTCCGTCACGTCTTGTCTGTGGAACAGAAGGAACGTTTAGGAGATTAAGTCTCGCTTCATCTCAGCACTGAAGCTCCAGAGGGAAAGAAACCTCCAACTGGAACCAGCAGGGGCTGAAGGCAGAGCCATGAACGGCCTGCCTCCGATTTCAAATATGAGTACACGTCTTTACTGAAGGCTGACCCAGCAAACCAAACACTGACCCAGCAAACCAAATACTGCCTCTATGGCGGTCAGTCCCAGCAGCACTGGTTCTGAAAACCTACGGCTCAGTGACACAGACTTAATATCAGAATATTTCAGCAGATTGTTTGTAAAGACACCAAAAAGAAGGAAAAACCCGCCTCAGTGTGCTCATACTTCCGCAGAAAGATGGGGTGAAGCGGCACACCTCAGCTGATGTGGTTTCCTAATCTACCCAGACACTCAGCTCTAAAAAGCTAATGTCCACTTTGTGTGCTGGTGGTCAAGGGCAGCTGCTGGACCAACTGAAGCACTGACTGTCTACCATGACTCCGTTTCAATAAGCCCACATTGGGAGCTCATTTTTGGGAGAGGCAGTCTTCTTCAGCCCACTCCCTCCATAAAGTTATATTCTTAACTTTCATTGTCATTGTAACTTTTTACTATTTCAACAACCATTTCAGTGATATTCTGGTAATTCGTTATGGTCATAAAAGAGTTGTTTTCCTTAACTGCGTCAGCTTAATAACCAGCTGACAGATTTAAGTCGCTCTCCCTGCGGGAGGCTCTGGTTCCTCTCAGACAGGCGCTCGGTACGGATGCTATCCCATCACATCTTTTACTCTTTAGAGTGGATATTTCCAGCCCAATCTCTATCTGCTCCTCTGCTGCAAAGTACTTACGGGATATTGGAAAGGTGAAGAGTAGCAGAGGGCGGGAAGATGTTCTGGAAGTTCTTGGAGCCCGGCTTTTTGAAGCGGTGGAGAGAGGAGCTGGCGTAGTCTTTGGTCAGGCCCTGGTCGTCCAGGCCGTCCCGGGGCAGCGCCACCGTCTGGTGCTTGGACAGCGTCACCCGGATTATCTTCCCGTACATCTTTTGGCCGTTCAGATGGCTCATTGCTTTTCCCAGGATGAAGCAGAAAAAGGTCAGCGAGTGAATCCTCCTAATAGAACTATTTTACTTCAGTAAATGTTGGCTCACTGGCCTGATCGCACTGGGAAAAAGTCAAACTTTCTTCCCATCAACTTGGCTTTTCACAACAGTGATTAGCAGGTTTGTCCGTGGGCATCAAATAGACAGACCTTATGACTGTGAATGAGATTCTGACTGATTATTTAATACCGGTTAGTGCTGCTACCTGGGTGACTCTGAGATGACGTCAGATTTTACCTTTCAAAAATAACCGTCTCCTTGTGTTTTCCCGGTAAGAAAATATGAGGAAATAACAACAGCGGCTCTTGCCTTTAAGTACAAGGAGAAGAAGAATCGAAGCACTACAATCACCAGAACATATTGACCCGAGTCTCTGAGGAAGGAAGGACTCTGCTCACCCAGCTGGGCCTGATTGGAGTCAGACATCTGAATGAGAGCGCTGTCCTTCTTATTGTAAAGGATCTTCACCCTCTGGACATCACCGTACACTCCTGCATCAGAGCCACAGGCGGGCGGGTTGAGTGGAGGTGAGGTGGAGAGAAAGCAGACAGTTAGAAAATCCAAAGTTAGCTCAAGGCAACAGACAGTTAGAAACAGACGAGAGAGCAGCAGAAAACAAACACAGGAGATAACAGTAGGCTATAGAGTGAGGAGAGTATAGATAGAAAAGGAAAAAGAGAAATGAGCCCCCCCTTAAACAGGTGGGGTATCAGTTTGTGTCAGATGGCTATAAATAAAACAACATGCAAACACATGTTTAACTGCTCACTAACAGATCACTACATTAGGAATTTTAGGTTAACATTTATCCAAACTGAAACAGGGGGCCAACGTGTTCTACAGGTTGGCAAACAAGCCACTGACTTAAATCAATTCAAAGGTAGCTAACAACAACAATAATAATAATAATGATAATAATAATAATAAATGTCTCAAAAATAGAATCAAACAGAACAAAATGGTTCAAGTGAGAAAAACAAGGAAGTGTGACAGAGAGGAGAGAGAGCTAACGATAACATACCGAAGAGGGTAAACAGACTTTGGGGCGTAACCATCTTTAGAGGGAGAGAAGAGCAACAAGCAGCGTGAGACAGGTAGAGAGTAGAAGAGTCGGAGCGGAGCGGAGGTAGAGATGGACAGATCGATCCAGAACGGAGGTAGGTAGGAGGGATGGTTGTTTTTGTTTTTCCCCCCGAAGAGTGATGGAGGTGGTGGGTCATGGAGGAGGAGGGGAGCAGGCAGTGGAGGAGGAGTCATGGAAGGATTCGGTTATGGAGGGGAGGTTTGTTTACAGGGAGATTTGTTAATAGAGAAGGAAGAAGGGGTGATATAAGGTAAAAAAAAAAAATAAATAAATAAAATAAAAATCAATACAAATAAAACAACCCTTACAAAAAAATAAAACAGCATTTAAGTGGGATAGAAAAAGGGTGGGGGGGTGGGGGAGATGGACAGGGAGAATGAGAGATGCAAATTGAGGGAAAGAGAATAAAATAAAAATAAAAAATAAATCAAAAGCGAGGAGGGGGGAGGGACAAAAATAAAATATAGGTCAGTACACTGGAATAATGCAGGTAGTTTGTCAGATAATGGCTTGGATCAAATGTTTTCTCTAGATTAAATTCAGCAAGTGCAGCAAAAAAAAGCTCTTTCACCCTGGACAAGCACGGGGCAAAAGTACAAAATCATAAGAAAATCAGCAATATAAAGTCAGAACCATGGGATAAAACCAACATCATGCAGCAGCAAAAAAGTCTAAAGATGTACAATATTTCTGCAGGGAGGATTGTTACCACAGGACTACAGGGCGAGGGGGTGGGGGGGGGGCTACTTAGGAGACCGTGCAGTTCATGTTTGTTTAAGCAGTACATGCAAATGTAGATGTGAAAGCCGTGTTGAAGAATGGGGCCTTCACATCTGTCCCATCCTAAAACAAAGCTTGAGGACAGTATCGCAGAATCAGCTCTTTTGTGATACTGTCACGCCTCCATCATGACACATTCACTCGCAGTCAAAAAATGAGGAGAGAGAGAGAGATTAGGTGAGACAGATTAGATGCCATATAAACTTCACACCTTCGACAAAGAAAAATAAGAAACAAAGAAATCAGAGAAAAAAGGGTGAAAGGCGGCCAGCGAGCGTTTCGGGGCAGGGATTTGTTCCCAGGACTGAGTCCCACTTTTTAGACAAGAGAATGATCCCATGTGTATTTCATATGTGCTGAGGAGAGGTGAGGAGCAGAAGAACAGAAGAGCGTTAGCAGAGTAAATTCAGTTTGATAGACAGAGAGGAGTGACAGAATATTAGAGCAAACAGAGGAAGGTTATGCCCCTCCCCCCCCCTACTGTGGGAATAAACTTAGCCTTCTCAAATGGAGTTCAAGTCCACAAAACTGAAACAGCAAAGTAAAATAAGATAAATACATTTGAAAAAACGGAACGTGCAGCAAGACTTCTAGTCCATTGCTGAAGGATCAGTTCAGGGCTGGGCAGAGCGAGGCCGGGCACCCCTTCTCTCTCGCTTGGCTCGTAATTAGTTCTTTATTCTTTCCTAATTTAGCCACATCACTGCCAACGATGATGGGATGAGGAAAAAGGAAAGATTTGGAAGTTTCTCAATTCGAAGATGGGTCAAAAGGATAATGTTGACGTCTCTAAGCTGGTGTAGTGACACAGATACTCCTGGCTTTATAACCCACACCAGTTTCTATTCTATGGTTGTAACTTTGTGTTTTTTTATTGTTACTTAGGTGAAATCCAGAGAGCAGAGCTCTATGGGATGAAGTTATAAGAAGTCAAGACAGGCTTGCTGTTTTATGCATGAGGTTTAGTGGAATAGGACGTATCAGACAAATATGCTGTTCTGTTCATACGTTTGCAAAGTGAGTCCTGCATGCCAACATAAATCTGTCTATGTTTTTTCGATCAAGCGTGGTGGAGGTGTTAATAAAACAAATATCAGAGTCGCCGTTCTTCCTGTGGTGATTTCTTCCTGGCGCTCGGTCTAAATGGGAGGCTTTGCCAAGCCGCAGAGAAACAACTCGGAGCTCTGGACCGGTGCCAAGGTCACAAGAGCCATGAATTCACTTAAAAACCAGTTCAACCCAGATCTGCCGAGGTAAAGATGGCGTCAGCGGAGACTAAGCTGAGACTGGAATAGAGGGAGGAAGCTGCCGGTTTCTCCTGCTGCTCCACTGCTTGTTGTTGCCAGTTGTGTGACTGTGCTGACATCGACATGTTAACGTCGCCTCTGTGTCCGGAGGAGACGGTGGATGCGTGGAGTCGTTCGGTTAGTCTTGGTTTCACACTGTTCTGTCCCCTGACCCCACCTCCCGCCTCCGCCCGCTGGGGGAACGCAGGGCCTCGTTGAGAGATCACTCAACACTCCTCTCCAGCACTTTGGAAAATATCAGACTGGCTGTGGGGCGGTGCCTGGCTGTCCCAACAGCGCCAAGTTCAGGCACAGTGTGAGAATCTGTTTATGGATCAGCTCACATCTAATGTGCTGAAGGAGAGGCCCGTTCATGACTCTTATGTCTCAGTGCAGCTGCATCTTTTTGGAACTAACATTCAAGTAGCTAGATTAAAGTGTGGTGAAGAAGTTAGCATGAGGACCTTTTCACATTGAGGAAGAAATGAGAAAAACAGACAAAGAACTGTTTGAATGGAGTCAAATTAGACAAATGAAACAAATAAAACATGTCCGTGTTGTTTTCATATTGCTGTTCGGGAAAACCTTTCACTCATTAAAAAGGAACTGTCCAAATTCAAAGGCTTAAAACAAAAGACCAGTGAATGACAACACACCACACACAGTTGAAATGTCCAACAAAATGCTCACACAGGACAGTAAATAAGAAACACAAAAAGAAAAACCCAACAGAAGGAAATTAATTAGGATGCTGGTGGAGTATTACGATGTTTCAACTGACTGGCATTTGTGTTTGTTACTAACCTCCTCATTGAGGTTGCTTACAAGAAGAACCCCGCTGGATACTGCCTGTCCAGCAAGGGCCACCCTCCCTGCAGCAGCAGCAGCTGCCGCTGCGGCGCTCAGGGGGTTCAGGGCTCCTGGCAGGAGGCAGATAAGACAACCGTGCAATGAAGAGCAGAGCTGGTCAAAATCAGAGCATTTAAACACTGGGCAAGGATGAAGCTGACTAACATCAACACTAGAAGGGATTTCACCCATTCTGGTGTTCTAAAACCAGGCAAACTGGTCCATCTGATCTCTACTTTATGGCCACGACTCTAAGCAAATGACATCACAACATCAAGTGAAACAAAATAAAGGAGGAGAAGAAGAAAATGGGATGTACCTGGAATCTTACCGAGCAGAGAGTTGGACTCTTTGCTGAGCGCGGCGGCCACGGCGGGGTCCAGGCTGGGCTGCCCGTCCCCGGCCGGCAGCTCGGGGCGGGTGTAGTCCCGGCTCTTATCGTTGTTGTACTTAACGTTTAAGTTGACCAACTTAGAGAAGTCGATGCGAAGTGTGCAGCATGAGTTGTAGATGTTCTGACCGTCCAGTGCCTGTCATGAGAAAAGAGAGGAGTCAGACTCGCTGCCCGTATGTTCAAAGGAGGAAGACGGTGACGGAAAGGAGTGGACGGAGCCTCTCACCAGTTTAGCGTGCTGCGCATTGACGGGGTCGCTGAACTGCAGGAGAGCCTGGAACTGATTGTTCTTGGTGAAGGTGATTATCTTCATGACCGTTCCAAACTTGGAGAATATCTGCCGACATTTGGAAAACGCAGAATAAGCAGCCGGCGGTCAGAAGCCTGCCGCCCGGCGTGGGGGGGGAGGCCTACCTGCTGCAGGACGTCCAGCGTCACGGGGTAGAACATGTTGTCGATGATGATGCGCAGCACTGGGCTGGAGGCTGCGGCCACCACCTCCTGAGCGTCCGCGCTCTGGGCCTGGACCGCCGACACCGCCTGCAGCACCGCCTGAGTCCGCTGCGGACAAACACACAGTCCTATTTGCTCTTTTACTCGACAAGAAAAAGGATGCAACTATTTTGCAGGAGCAACAGAAAAAAACTGCCAAATACCACAGCAGGTGGCCTCTATGGCTTTTGGCAACACATAAATCTTAGAAGCCCATTTACTGTGCATTTAGGGGTCTAATACAGGTGAGATATAGCACAGGCTATTTTCTCATATTGTGTAGAACTACAATGCCACTGTCCTCTTTGCCTGAAAAGATCAGCGTTGGGTTTCAATTAAGACGATTCTCCTAAAATGGGAAGGTGAGATTTGTGAGCCATTAGTTCATTTCTAAAAGAGACGGCCTTCCTGTGAGTTAAGAATGACCATAAATCCTGGAAACTGCAGATCGCCCCTCCAACGCAAACCAGAAACACGCTATTGGCTCATGTACTGCTGTCGTTATGGCAGCTTTTAGGACCAGGCCACCACATTTGAACAGACAAATGACAGTTGTGAGGGCAACAGCAGGATGACAGCACAGGATGTGAAGGAAGAGTTTCTTTTCTCAATTTATAATTCCACTATTCAGAATACAACTACATTTATGCAGCTCTTTAACACAGAGACTAAAATCAAGAAAGAAAAAAAATCAGCCACAACAAAATAAAATCACTGCAAATTTGAAGAACCTGCAGTTGTGAAACATCACACATTATGAGATGTTTTAATACTCTGTACTGTTCTGTATTTATGGGTGAAAAAAAGAAATGCTTATGGTTTTTCTTTGTACACAACACATGATGTGTGTGGGGATGTAAATGCCATAATTGTGTGAGGAAGTCCAGATTTCTGAGCAGTCCTACAAGCAACAATAGTTACTTTCAATTGTCGAGTTTCCAAATGTCCAAACAGAAGTAGCTCTCACTACTTTTAAAAGGGGCACTCCCCAAACAAGTCTTTCAGGAAATTGTAAAGAAGATTTAGATGATATTTCAGGTGATTGTGTCAAAGCCGACTAACCTGGTTGCTAGCATCAGTTTTGAGTTCTTTGTGATTGGAGTACTGAACAAAGACGGGGGCGTTGCGGACATGTGGAGGTACTGTGTTGTAGTAGTTGACCATAGTGACGGCTGCCTCCTCTGTTCCCATCTCCAGGAAGGCCTACAAAGAGAGCACAGAGAGGCAGTAAAGGCATCACACAGTAATCTGACCAGTGATAGGCTGTTGATCTGTTCACTAGGCGGAGCAAAGAGAATAAAAGACTTATCAAGAAGTGCTTATCCAGATGTAGAAAACACTTCCGATTACACAGCAAACCCGAATGATGTGCAATCCACCACAAGGCTGGCTGCAGAGATTTTCAGAGCAGCTCACATGTCTGAATACTAAGAAGGCGACTGTCAGTCAGGTTTAGTGAAACACCGACACAGCTGCTGAGATGAGAACAAAGCAGCTGCATCTGACAGGAATCCAAGGGGACAAGGGCCACGTATCTCCAACAGCCCCCCTCTAAAGAGGTACAATAGGCTTTTGGATAACTTTTATGGGGCTGCGAGGACATTTAAGATGCACTTCTAGATAGCAAGGCCGATTGTGCACCGAGCACTTAAAGGAAAAAGTCAGATGTAAGCCTACAACTGGCTCCTGAAAAGCCAGCAAAGGCAAACCTGACCTCTCTCCTTCAGGGAAAAGTTATTGTGGTCATATCTTGGTTTATCTGAGGTGATGATGCTGCGTGATGAAGCGCGCGCGTGTCCTCCACCCGCTCACCTGGTTCTTTCCCTTCAGAGTCAGGATGTTGGTGACTTTGCCAAACGGCAGGCCCAAAGCGATGACCTCAGCATCGGAGGCTTCGTTGGGCAGCTTCCGGATGTGGATCACGCGCGAGGGCGCCGCCTCCTCCACCCTCAGCTTCTTACTGTCGTTACCATTGGAAGCCCCATCTGAAATGTTTGCACAGGAGCAGAGCTGGTCAATTTAGCTGCACTATAACAGTCAATGATTCTGTCTGCACAGCCGGAATTAGAGGCTTCCACAGTGAATAAAGTTCTGTTACAAAGATTTGAGTTGGGTGGCATTTTGGCTTTCAGGAGATTGTGCAGGTCCAAAAACTGAGTGGACAAGCGTTAGCTCGTCAAATGGTTCAGACAGCTGTCCCGGTGTCACCGCTAGTAACGTTGGCAGAAAAACAGAAATTAACTACATATGAAAGGCTTACTAAAGCTCTTATCAAAATATTTCTAATGTTGGAACTGCTGTGTGTGGATCCTCTGCTCATTCCTCCCACTGTCCAAAAACACATACGTTAGGTTATCTGTGACTCAGACTTGGCTGTGGGAGGCGAGTTTTCTGTCCCGTTTGTCTCTGTGTACCCTGTGATGAGCTGAGTGAGAGCTGGGACAGGCTCCGAGAAACCAAACATGCCAAACTTTGCTCTGATGGTTTTCGATCCCATCCCTGCTGTATGAAGGCACGTTTCAGCTCGGTTTGAGTACCTGGACATTTTCTCACTCGTGTGGAAACAGCTGAAAATTGATGTGGTGGCAAGAAAAGCAGGAAACTTTCTTTGAAATGATTTGAAAAAAGGAAAATGTACAGACTAAAGAATGTCTGACAAGTGCACTGGTCACAGAAAGCATTTTAGATTTCACGAAGAAGTGTTTGAATAATGAATATCGACTCAAGTTGCAAAGTACCTTGTCGAGATGCTTGCCCCCTTAACAGCTTTGGGAATGAGACTGCTTGATTGCTAAGAGGAAGCCTGCAGAGTGGATTCTGTCTAATTCGCGAGAGCACTCAATTGTACAGGCGAGAGTACCAATTCTAAAAAACAGGCAATATTTCATTTAACAGTCGTGAGAGTCATGGCAACCTTGGTTCGATGGTCATACAGGAGCCCCAACTGTAGGAGAACCAAGGAGCTGCTGAGCGTGCGTTGGTGTTATCAGAGTGTGAACACAGAAAGTTCCCATTAAATTCACCTACTTAAAAAACAAACCTTGCTTTAATTCAAATATGTACCAAACGCAACTTTAGTATTAAAATAGCTATGAGTGACTACTGGTCATTTTCCCATAAGTGGCCAGTGGTTGTGCGTAAATGGGACACTATTGTGCATTCATTCTAATCTTTTAGGTTATGTGTTGTTTCTTCAACAAACTGCTCATTTAAAATGATGGAATAGGGTGTCTCTGACCTTTAAACTAATGCTTAATGCCACAGGCATTTTATTCAGCTAAAAAGGAAAAAAAATAAAGCCTTTGCAACCTGCACATTTCCGCCCTCTTCCTGTCTCAGAGGATGTTAAAGACATGACTCCTGGAGACTGGCACAGCCTGCTAATAAGTTCCCTTTGAGTATTTTTTTTATTTTGTGGGGGAGCTGTGAAACGATCGCTCCACCAAACCAGACATGTTCTGATCAGTTAAAGCACTTTTGTACATTTTGTTCTGGGCTGTATCACCAGCCCAGACTTGACTGAAGACTATCTCACCACACACAAGTCGTTTCAAAAAGCTCCTGTAATACGTTGGTCTAATAACAAGAGCTTTTTCATTAAAAATGTATCATTTAATGAAATGAATACACTGAAGTTTACACACTGAGGTGGATTTTGCTTCCTTACCAGATCATCCTGAACATGCTCAGACCCATCTGTGTGCAGAAATGCCTCATTTTTACATTAAGATGGAACAATCTGTTGTCCATCCCTGCCCGGTTGGTTTTACCTGGACATTGACCCGCACTCATACAAGCAGTGTCCCTTTTTAGGCAGGTCCTCGGGTGGGGAGCAACAACACTAGTCTTTTATTTCTTTAACATATTCCAGATCTGATCTAAACAACGAGGAGGCACAAAGATCTGCTCCAGTCACGTGACGCCGTATGTGGGTGCCCGCCTACCGGCGAGCGGGAGGTTATTCAGCCGCTAAAGAGCTCTCAGCCCGACGCACACAGCCCATTTCACTTTGCAAACATCTATTAATCCTTTCATTCCTTGTTAATGCTTTCTGCCACCATCCATCAAATGGCTCCATGCAAATTCCATCAATCCCTTGGAAGGAACTCACCGCTCATGCTGTTGTTATACATATTCAGCTCATCAGATCCTCTCTGGAAAAAAAAAAAACAGAACAGGCATAGTTGTGAGATGTGTTAAGAAATCAGGTGAACCATTTCCATTTTGTCCATCGCAAACACCACAACAGCACAGAGCTCTCCGAGGACAGTTTAAGGGGACAAAAAGAGGGCAGGGAAGTTGGTGGAAAAGGGCAGAAACACAGCGCCGAAGCGATCCGGCTCCTCCTCTGCTGGTGTGAGTTTAATCTAGCTGAATTTAAGATGTCAAGGAGTGTCATTTCAACCTGAGCTACACTCGGTCCCAAAAGGCTTTGCGAGGCTGCCCAGCGCCCTCTGCTCTTAAACCTGACTGATGGGATGACGAGGAAGGCAGCAGGGGACCCATTACACACACAACTTTATAATAGCGCCGTGCACCCCCTCCTTGTTTCTGTCTGACTGAATTTGAACCAATTGTTCTTCTGTCACCAACATTCTTTATGGTTACGATAAACTAGACATTGCAGAGGCTGATACAGAGACATGACACAAATAAATTGAAAGGGTAATAAAGTTGTCTGACTGGCTGCAGTGTGAGCACATAGTGAATGAGATACAACAATCTGAGAAATTATTTATCCCCCTACAGCTGGCAACCCTCTCCGTTTGCTCTTTGACATTGAAATATTGATCAAATAAATAGAGGAATCAGTGTTTTACGACACGTTCGTTTCCCATAGAGGGAGGACTTTCACTTTGTTTTGTGCGTACAGCAGCTGGCGTTCAACAAATCATGTGAGGAGCAACATGTGCTTCCACACGGAAAGCACATGTTTGACTCCCAGCAACTCCAGCCCCAACCTAACTCAGATCTTCATGACCTGCCACTTCATGTGTCTTATATTGAGGATAATCGAGGCAGAAAAGGTTTCAAATTAAGAAAAGGAAATGCATAATTTTTCCAAAAGGCAGCAAACTGTAATCCTCATTGTCAGAAATCTTCCTCATTTTGTTCAGGACTATGCAAATCATTTTAAAACTGGGATGTAATCGAATCATTACCTTTGTTGATACTTATGGGCTATATGATAGGGGTAAGTGAAACAAGTTCAACTATTTTCTTTAAACATTTGGTATCATTAAGGTTCGCGATCACTCAGCACAGATACCAGTAGAACATTTTGTAGCAGTTTTTTTTTTAGCTAAGTACCAATAATCCTATGAAGTTAAACAATGCTTTGTTATGTCAGAGACGCACAAAGAAACAGTCTAAACCTCAGAGTTGGACAGCGATGTTGCTTCATGATTCAAGCACTGATAACGTTTCTGATCACAGAAACAATTAAATGGGGTCTTTGTTGTTGCTGCTACATTTTTTTAATGGGTGGGGTCGTGTGACCGAGGTACCGTCTAATCGTGTGACTCCCTCAGCCCTGATGGAACCCCAACCGAGTGGGCGCTAAGGTTAGTTTAGTGTCGCCGCGGGCCAGTTTGCAAATCGTAGCGCTGCTAACAAGAAGGGGGGGATAGCCAACTGGTGGTTGTGTGGGGAGTCTTTTAGAATAGAGGATACTTTCTGGATTTCTCCCCTGAACCTTGCATAAGCAGAGCACAATGGATATGTTTGATTACACAAAAGAAATCAGTAAAAATAAAAAATCCAATATACTGCACATATCCAGGGATAGTACAACTTAATCACCAATTCACTTGAACCATTTTTAAAGAAATATTTTATATTTACATATTTTCTTTTAGTATTAAATTACACCTGTTCCAGGCGATCACTATTTATCCATCTCAATACATTTGAATATCTTATTGTGATCCAACACCTAACACATTAGGTCATGTCCAGTTGCTACAAAAGACCACTAAAAATATCAATAATAATAAAGGAAGCCCACATATATTTTTGATGCAACTCACCTTTACTCCAACCGCAACATCACCGATGCTGAAAGAGAAATTATATTTCATGTGATCAACGTTGGGACTTCTCACAAGAAACCAAACAGTGGATTACTTTAAGTCTAAATGGCTGAAATCTGTGATACTGCTTAGGTGACCATTTCACGTTATAATAAGCTCCTTAACAACCCAAACATTAATTGGAAACATGATCATTTCTCATCTGATTTATTATTATCTCAAAGCAACGTTGCAATCATCTTTTTTATTCAACTCTACTGAATGACTGACTGGTCAGCCTGACTGGACAGTGGTGGACACGTCCTGTAATCCTGTATCAGGTTTATCTTTCGATGCTGAAAAATATGAATGGACAGGATAGACACATTTCTCCATCTTTGGGGGCTCTGCCTTTGGAGAAACCCATCCTAGCTTCTGGCTCTGTTGTCAGCTAGAGCTAGTTAGCTACTGGACAAAGGCTCTATAGCACAGTGGTTTGCTAAACTTCAGGAGGGCGAACGACACTGTATGGTGGGAAAACACAATAGTACAAATTGTAAACTTTATAAACACTTCCCCCCAAAACGATGTAATTATTTCTAGGCTTGTTAAATAATAGGTAAGACGACCAGTAACTGTGGTAAACATACTGGCATGGGCTAAATTCCAGTAGCATGCTAACATGATGCACTTCCTTAACCGAAAACGGAGCGCGTGGCTATAGAAACTGAAGCTCGTGGTTGTTTTCCTAGCTTTCTTAGAAATTCACCCAATCTCCCGGACTGAGTTCTACTCTATCCCACTGAACGCCAAATTAAATGGAGTTAGCATAGCTGACAGATTCTTACCCGTCCATTTTTGTAGCAATTTAAAAGTGTATCCGCTCCCAGTCCTGTTTCCTCTCTCGTTACAGACCCAGACCACGCACACATACATACAAACTAGAGTAAAATGGAGGCAAGACGAAGCCGTGGCGGAAATAGCCGAAAGTTTCCGAACTGTTGACAAACTTCCAAACTCTCAATGTGTTATTTGAAGGCAACGATTCATTTTTAAAGTCTGTGAGTTAATTAGTGCATTTAAAAGGAAATATGTTCTTATAAAAAAAATATGGAACACCATGTTTGTAACCCATCTTAATGAAAATGTTACATTTAATTTGGAATTAAAACCACTAATTCAAATGTATTAAAATGTTCACATAAGGTTTTATCCTAATATGTAATGGACGTATTGAAAACCCTATGTATCATATACTATGTATGCAACAAAGCTTTATGTGACTATACTCTGTGTTTGTGTAGAACAAAGACAGACCTAATAGGAATTGTGGAACAGATTAACCTTAAACAGATTGGATTCCGGTCCAGGGGGCACTCTGTCTCCAGCCCTATATTTACCAGGGTTCCCCCTAGGAACTGACATTGTTCGGTTGAAAGTAAGAATGAGCAGGTGCAGCATAATGACAAATGGACTAACCTTAAACAAAATAAGAAACTTTTGTCTTTACCGTGGTGACGCAGAATAGTAAAACAATTAAACATTGGGGAGTCATAAATCTTGACTGGAATTCATAGGTTGGAGAATCTTCATGAGTCTTTTAGAAATTTTGGTCCATTACCTTTAAATACCCGATGCATAAACATTTAGAAACAACATTGTATGATATAAATGCCCCCCAAAAGTCCCATAACTGAGCATACACGATGAAAAAAAGATTGAAAAACTGTTAATACCTAAAAATTTTGAACATGTGTGGGTTTCATTTAAGTTAATTGCATCAACAAATATAAAACAACTTAATTCAGAGTTTGTGCTATTGGGTGTACGCAATTAACTAATTGATTAAAAACTGAAGATAGTAATGCAACAATTTGAAATTCTCAAATAAATAAAAATCAGAATTTGATCATTTTTTCACAAAAAAAAGAAAGTCAGAGATTTCACTATTTCATGAAGGGTGTTTGCTCATCTTAAATTTGATGGCAACAATACACCTGAAAAATTCTAAGACAACGCCATGCTCTTTAGAAGACTTACTTAGTTGAAAAGGCTAACAGGCAAGTAGTTTCACCTAAAATCCAATCAAACAGTCTTGGGGTACTGGACTATATGGTTTGTACTGGCTTTCATTTAATCTCCATTTTGGTCCCATTTAGATCCTCAAAAACAACATTTTATCTCCTGAATCCTTCAGTATGTTTATCATTTGGTGTGTAACTTCAGTTGTTCATTGTTTGCTGAATTATACTGTACATAAAAGATTAACTTGACATATTTTTGGCACAAAAACTTACATGATGATGAATATGAGACACCATATCTACTCACTATTAACATGGAAAATTGCTAATAGATGTCTCCTGATCATATATAACATAACAAAACATCTGTCTGACATGTAAAAGGCTAAAGCCAGCAAGTCAGAGGAATAGATCACAAAGGGCTTATTCATTTGGTGGTCTTTATTAGAGGGGCAGTTAGGGATTCCTTTTGCATGCAATGGGAGAGGGAGAAAAAAAAACAGGGTATCTTTTGCAGGATGATTTATCTTGACAGACATACGTCATGCTCCTGGGCTCCTGACAACGTCACGCCCTGGGTGAAATTAACGCCTAACTGCTTATCTTAAAGGACCTGGGATTTAATTAAAAATGACATTTCCCCAAAGACCTGTGCTTCTGAGGCTGCCATGTTGAAATTAGTTGATGAGGGGCTCTCAGAGGAAAAGGGAAATAAGCAAACTGTCAAATGCTGAACAAATCACTGCTGTTTATCAGTGCTGCTCACTGCTCAGGAAATAACAGCGGACTTGCATTCTACATGGCACTAGCTGCTCCTTGGATACAAGTCATATCCTTATTAACAAGAGGGAGGGGCACAACAAAACAAGCCTGTCAAATGTGATACGGTGACAAACAATGTGGATGGCTTAAGTAGGGAAACAGGTTGATGAAATGAGCTTTTAAGCCACTACAATGAAGACTGTCAGAATTTTGGTGTAAGCGACTCAGAAAAGAATTCAATTAAAGGCCCCACCTCATAATTAAAAAGTGTCCAGTGTACTTATGTATCCCGCAGGTTAAGTAGTTAAAAATCATGCCCATAACACAAGTTTTTTTCTCAAATGTGACATTACTGGTGCACATCTTTTTACCTTCTGCCAGAAATAAACCATTGTTCCACATCTGTTTCCGCCCTGCTAACGGCCTGACAGGAAAAGCTGATTCCCTTTCTCTGTTCCTTTCATTTAATGTTTTTTGAAAACCGTTTTTTTTTTTCAGTGCTGTATTTTGGTTAGCATTGTATTTGTTTCAGAGGTGTTGTATGAATAAAGTGGTATGGCGAGATGTGGTGACATTAAATGAGGCATGATTGCACACAAAGGTACTGTCATTTCCAAATGGTTTTGCACTGTAGTGAATCCCCCAAAAATATTTTCAGCAAGAAGCAACCTTGAACAGAGACATAAGCAGCAGAAGCAGCCATTTTTCCCCTGCAGGTAATTGAATGGGATAGCAAACTAGACAAAAAACAGCATGAAAAAGTAAGAGACAACAATCAACAATGTAATAAATACAGCTTTTGCACAGAAGGAAACCTGAGAGCCACTGTTATTAGGGACACATATTATAACAATCCTTGCCTTGTTCAAGGCGGTTCAGAGACAGGATTTTCTGTCATTGGAATGCCCTGAAGATTTGACAACTTTGCAGATATTTTTCGTACAAAATAAACAGCTTCATAACTAAACTACAATAAAAAAAACACTGTGGCCCCTTCAGAGTAACCATCATCAAGCAGCCAAAAAAATAAAAAACAACCTCAGGGCACTAAGAGATTAGACGCATTTCTAGAAATACAACAAAGCAATATAATTACGAACATATGTTACGATATATTTGACATAATTGTACCTTGCTAGGATCTGCAGAGCATTTCACTGGTGTTTCCCATTAGCATAAACTCATACAGCAGTCACACATCAACAAGGATACACTACGCCTTTGGCTTGAGGGTTAGCAGCTATGCAGCTCACTTATATGCAAATCAATCTATACACTTCGACTAACCTAATTCACGGTAAAGATATATTAGTAAGAAGATTTCAGAGGTGATGTCATTTGAGAGCAGGATGTGAGGATGTGAGAGTCAGTCCAGGTGGGCTAATATGTCAGCGGGTGTCATACCCAAACACATTCCTCAACTTTAATCATCTACATTAGTTTTAAATGTAAGTTGCATGTTTCTTTTTTTATCGAGGATCCTCTCACATATATACAGTCTGACATAGAAAGCAGACTGAGGAGGATCTTCCTGAATAAGCCATCAGTGCTGATGCAGGGTTGATTTTGAGGGTGGTATTTCTGACCTGCATGTTTGAAATTGAAACATTTAAAAGGAGAATGTTAATGTCATAGAATGTCATTTGTGTCATGACAACCTGCAGGAAGATGAAATGTCATCTTGTCTAAGGATGAATATTTCTTCAGGGTCAGAGAACCCATTTATTAAAATCATGGTGTCTGTGCCTGTCTGTGCTAAAGAGACAGTATTTCCTGCCATGTTTCATTATGACCCTCCAGCTTGACATTTTGATTTGTCTCATTTTGTCCTTTCCAGCTTTCTTTTAGTGTGACGGCACATATGCCTGATGTGTGTGTGCATAAACATGCTTTTAAGTGTGCAAAAGACAAAAACTCACACACACACACATCCTTAAAGGCAGAGAAATGGCGACGTGGCCATTGGTGACATGCAAGATTGACAGATGTGCTATCTTCTAAATAACACATTACCCACTGCTGGGGACAACTTTAGCTTCATAATGTTGGACTTCTTATCTCATGACCACTCTGTACTGCTTTCAAAGCCAAGACTTTTTCAGACAAGCGATTAAAAAACAACATACTCTGCTCGTCTACAGGCATTTGAAAATAATCTAGCAGCCAGAATCATGTGCAGAAGAAATACCACAAACATTTATGTGCTCCTGCTCCATTGCTTTGCCACTATGCTAAATTGATAACAATTGCTGAATTACATTTAGCATTTTTTACATGAGCACTTTTACCATTATTGGAGTCAATCTGTGTCGTTTTTTCCAGCAGCCTGAGATTGTAGAATCGATGTCGTGGATGTCAGTGAGATCGTTCACCCGGTGACTGGCTGTGTGCACAAGAATGGCAAAGAAAAGCAGCCGTGACAACTGGAAGCTCACAGAAAACCTTACAGTCAGTGAACAATCTCTTCTCATTTTCATCTTCATTTACTCAAGACAAGCCACATGTTCTGAGCAGCATAGCTATGGAAGATTAAGAGGGGAAAAACAGATATTGACATCAAACAGAGACCAACTATGATTGATGTTACTGAAAAAGACAAGGCATGCATTGCCATGCCTACATTTTAATGTCTGTCAGACATCTTTCACTTTCCCTTAGTACATACGTCCAGTGCACTGGCCAGTCATATCCTCCTGTAAATTAAAAAAAGTAGCATTCTTCTCATCAGTGTCAGTTCTTTGTGTTAGATGGATGAGAAAAGTCCATCTACCAAGTAGTGAATCAACAAATTCTTGTTTAGGACAAAACAAGAAACTTCTTTTTTCTTTTTGCTGATCTTCATGTTTCAGCTCTCATCAAGCGACCATTTGATCTCAGTGTTTGCTGTTCTTGCACTGTGTAACACTGTTTATGTTGTACTATTTAAATCTGGCTGACCACTTACAGGACTTTTACATTAAAGGCCTAAATCACTCATTAAAACGCACAGACACGCACACACAAATGCACCCATGTGTTGTGTGGCTGTTGTGATAACATAGGAGTGATACAAGATGTATATTTTTTTGTTAGTATCTTAGAAAACGTGAAATCTAATGTCTTTCTAATGGATACATTTGACAAAATTGCATACACATTAATGATTCCTTTCCTCTTATTCATCAGTGGAATGATAATCATTATTCTGTGCAAAAGTATCTTCTCCACAAATAGACATAAATGACTCAGGATTACTGTAAGATATATATATATTTTTTTCATCGTAAGATTAAGCAAATTACCCTGGATGGAGATTTCAGTTTCCAGACCTATGAAGTTCCCATAGTTTAAATTTGACAATGATCTGGAAAAAGATGGGCGAGGATTCCACCGTCTCTGGGACTGAGCGTCGCCCATAGCTGTCACTCTGCTGTCAGGATGGAGACATTGCAGTAAAGTGACAAGTCTGCTCTCATCAGATCAGAGTGTCATGACAATCCTCAGTGTTCAGTCCCTGAGTCCTACAGCAAAGCCCTCTTCTTCTGTAAAATGGTGCCTTATGAGAGAGGATGGGGACTTCACACATCTGCGTATTGAGTATTCATTAAATGTTACATAGCCTGCCATTTTGACATGTTGAAACATTATTTCATGGTAATTCTATGGCGAAAATATCGCTCAACATGTAAACATCCAGAACTTGACATGCTGCTTAGAGCACAAATCCTCACAAAGTTGTTTTCTGCTGAAATAAGTCAGTTTATCAAGTTGTTATGGAGCCACATTGCTACAGACTTATAAATGATCTACTTACACTAACAGAACCCATTTTTAACCCTGTTTTTGTGTAAAACACAATTCTTTTACAGATATCCATAGAGATGCTTGAACTTGTTTTTGTAAAATCTATCTAAATACTATTTTATTCTGGTGAGGTTCTGGAATCCACAGGTCCAAAAACTACAGACCGCTGGCACTGACATCCCAGGTGATGAGGTTCCTTTAGAGAGACTGGTCCTGTCACTTCTCCAGTCCCAGGCCAGCTCATCAGTGGACCCTCTTCGGTTTGCCTTCAAGACAAGGCAAGGTGTGGAGGAGGCCATCGTCTTCCTGCTCTATCACCCATCTGGACAATCCAGGAAGAACTGTGAGAATCGGGTTTTTTGACTTGCTGGGGAGTAGACTGACGACGAAGCAGGTGGACTCTAGCCTGGTTTCCAGGATTAGAGACTATCTGACGGGTGGACCACGGTGTGTCAGACGGCAGAAGGGTGTGTCTGACACCGGTCAGCAGCACAGGGGGCCCACAGGGTTCTGTTCTTTCCTCTTTTCTGTTCACCCTGTTAACATCTGACTTCCAGATCCTCTCTGAGTCCTGCCACCTGCAGACGTTTTCAGATGACTCTTCAATTGTTGGCTGTCAGTAGGGAGGGAAGGAGAAGGAGTACAGGGGTGTTGTGGATTCCTTTGTAGGGTGGTGTGAGTCTAACCATCTGCATCTTTATACTATCAGGACACAGGAGCTGGATTTCTGCTGGAGGATACCCGCCCCACCCCAATTTTCAGGAATGCTGAGATGGTGGAAGTGGTCCAGCATTAGAAAATCCTGTGCAGTACACCTGGTCAACAAACTGGACCGGGCCAAGAACACTGACGAGTCATTCACTGTGTAGCATTATCATCCTGAGGATGTTCTACCATGGGGTGGTAGTGTTGCTATCTTCTTGGTGTGGTGTGCTGGGGATGGAGGCCGAGGGAACCAGATGCCAACAGGATCAACTAGCTCATGAGGAAGGTTGGCTCTGTGCTGGGGGTCCGGCCGGACTCTTTGCTGGTGGTGTATGAGAGGAGGATATAATGGACCATTACACTCACCCTCTCCACCAGGTGCTCACCTCACACAAAGCGGCCTACAGCAACACCCGTCTGCCTGTGGCCTGCAGACTGTTTAACTCATGCACTTCAGGTTGTGAGAGGGCACTTGAAGCAGTGTATCCTGAGGGCCAAAATGTCACCTCATCCATTGTCACTTATCCACATCCTATTGTATTTCACTAAGGGTGCTAAAATAGCAAATTGCACACATTGCTGAAGCATATCAACACCATCAAACAAATGGTTATTCTTTGGTAAATGTGTTGTATTTTCTAATTACATTTTTCTTTATTACTTCCAACTTTGTATGGTAATTTGCAACAGTTGCAAAGTGATTTCCTCCTGGATAAAAAAAAGCTTCTTGAATCTAACTAATATGGTTTATTACATAACCTATGGAACTGTATTGTTTTTTCTCTTCTGGTCTTGCTAGGTGAGGAAATATAATTCTAACATTTAGCTCATGATGAGCTATGATACCGGATTATAAAAGCGTATTGCATCATCCCCTCCCTCCAGCATTTACCTTCCAACTCCAATATTAAAGCAGCTTCCCATTCTATATGTGATTATAAATGTGTATTGATTTCCATCGTGACTGCAGTGAAGTTCATATGTCTCTCCATGGGAAAACAGAGAGAGATGTCTCTTTTGCTTCCACACTGTACTGAATCAATGTGTCGCTATCTAGGCAATAGCTTCAATATTCTCTTTGCTCTGTTTCCAATTTGGTGCTCGATTGGAGACATCATTCTTCAGTTGTCTTCACAGAGAGTGGCTGTCAGTGGGGACATTAGTCTATCCGATGGTCAGTGGTCTGTGTAGGCAGCACTGTATTTGTATTGAATGAATTTAGGGCCTTTGGGTACTGAAGAAAAGCTGAAAGATGCACTGTTGCTTTTTCTATGCTAACTGTTATTACAAGACACTTAATCTAGATTTTTTTAAATTCTACTAAAATATATGATTGTGCACAACTGCATAAGCTTGAGCTTTTTTCTTTTACATTAATGTTTTACGCTTCATTTCCACCTCCACCAGCTACAGAGCACCTTTTTATTTGAGAAGGTTTCGTGCAAGTGTATCTCTATCTGCGTTTTCTGTGGTCCAGGGTAGTTTTGTTTGTCTGTTTCTTTCTTCTGTTGTGTGTGTTGTTCCTGGTTGACGTTGGAGCTTTGACACCTTCAATCACTCATCACCTCCACCTGTGGCCCATCTGATTGCTCTGACTTTTTAGCGCCAGTCTCCTCAGCTCTTGTCAGTAGTGTGTCCCATCCTCATGTGGTAACGATGCCTCATGTTTCTTACCTAAAGGTCATGTGAAGTATTTTGTGTCTTCAGTTAGGTTTTCGGTACTCTTTTTTTCAGAGACAAATTCAGGAAATTACCTCACTCAGGCTGGAACCATGTGGGTTTTAGATCTAGTTCCAAACAGACCTTTGACAGGAACTTTCCCAGTCTTTGTTGATGGGCTACATGCCACCAGGATTCAATCACTAGCGCACTCAACAATTTCTCTTGCAGGTTCATCTGAGTAACTATAGCTTATCTGCACTGAGAGGGTCGACACCATATTAGTGTGACTAGATGAATAGTCTTGTTTTTATTTGTTTTGTGGCATCCGTCTTTATAGTAAGCTATTTAATTCTGCTGTTTAATAACCTTCTGCTGATTGTTCTTTCATTGCAGGAATTTTAATTCCTCCCAACTTGATGCAACCCTTTGAATAATAACATTAACGAAATATAAATCAATGTATATGAATTAAACAGTAATAGTTACTTAATAAATAATTTAGCCAACAAAAAACAAAAAGAAGTAAATTGCCATCATTTAGCCAACTTTGGGGCTTAATTGATAATTATAGTGTTGGAGATCATCAGTCTGAACATTAACATGACTGTACTTAAAGCGGTGATCATAACACATTATATGGGATAATAACCACATAATGATAAGTACAATAAAACATAATGTACATATAATAAACTAAATGAGGAAAAATTGGCCCAGTTTATGGGAAATGTATTCAAGTAATGACACAGTAAATGTAATTGCCTGAAGTTTTTGATGATGCTCTGTATGAGGAGCAATGAAAATGATATTTTCTTTTAGTACTGCCAAATCTTCCAGACTCGCGTCATCTGCCACTCTCCACATTAAAGGAATTACTCAGAGTACTCTCCCCTTTTTTTTAGCTTGCTTTATCATTTCATGAATAAAAGTGAGTTTATGTCAGTAATATATCCTCTAAATGTGTTAACTATACAAACCTATCATCAGTTACTTTTTTTAATTGATCTTGCTAAATATTTTTTTTCCATATGAACTGTGTAATATCACATTAATATTCACTAAATAAAAAAAGTAAATCTAAATCAAACTGTTACAAAATGAACACACATTTAAAGTGATCAATTTGATCACTTTAAATGTATATGTGTATATATCCAAAGGAACGATATGGTATAAAGCAAAGCTTTCTTCATCCATCTTCAATCTGTCAATTAATTTAATCCATTAATAATTTGCCAGTCATTTTGAATTTAAGAGTAATTTACCGTATTTCCTCAGCTGTGTGCGATTTGTTTTGATTTTGTCACTAATTTTGATAGCAATGGAAAACTACACTATGTCAGATTATTCTCATGTTTATGTCATCAGCCTGATTTTATAAAAACTGGAGCAATGGCCTCGAACAGAGCGGCCAGCCTGTGGTTCTTGCGGCGCGTTCAGTATTTCGTGATGAATGTGCGTCGGTGTTGAACATGTGCTTGCAAGTGTCTGTGCACAGAGCAGCGGCTTCTCATATTCCCGCCGTCTCTGTTTTTTTCTTTATTGTGTTGTTTACCAGTAGTGCAGAATATCAAGCAGTTGGGGGGAGTGAATGAAAAGTGAGGCGGGGAGAGTAGGGGTTGCATAGCGTTCAAATTGAGAATCATTTTTCAAAATTTGATCCAATTTCTGTAATTCTCAAGCCTCCTGTTTTCAAAGGTCTCTTCTCTCTGGTTTTCACAGTGAGATAGAGACGCCCAAACACAGAGGCTTATGGACTAATATAATCACCCACCCGCTCACCTCATATCGCCGTTACCCGCCCCACACACAATGATGCGGGGCCCATTTGCACATTATTGGCACAGCTGCAGTACCCAGGGTGCTTTATGATTATGAAGATGAGGGGAAACAGAGAGCTGCAAGCTGTCTGCTGTCTCCTGAGGCCCATCGTCACTTTCCATGTCTGACCTGCAGGTGATTCTCAACCATTTCTACTGATGTATAATAACCTTTTATGCCAACTGCAGTATGGTTTTTTTTCTAGTAAATATCAGTGTTTTTGTTATTTTCTTAGATTTCCTTTGTGTGGAGGCAGAAAATTGTTGCTGTTGACTATCAAAATGCTAAAAGTTATATGTTTTTAACATTAAAAACTGAACTTCTGAAATTTTTAGAACTCTTTCTTATTAAAGAGGATAGGCATGCAATGATTTAGATATAATTTTGCTTATGTTGGCTTAACACATTTCCTTAGGCGTGCACATGCACACGTATGGTGACTGTTAGGGCTGAGCTCCAGGTGTGCTGCTGCCTGAGTCTGAGGAGCCCGCTGAAGCTCCCTGCACCTCTGGTGAGAGCCTCCAGGGCAGAGAATATAGCTCGGCTTTCATTGTGAGTCAGTGAAGCCTGTTGACACTGTGAGAGAGTAAATTATGTGGCTGGCCAAGGCACAGGATTTGGTGTAACTTTCCCTGCACCATCTGGTTTGAAAAACTTTAAGAAAACAAATAAGGTGTTCCTGTTGGAAAAGCTAGAGTAAAAGCACAGTGTGATTTCAAATAATTATTTTTATTACATAATTTGGATGTAGCAAAAAAATAAATAAATCTTATTTTAATTGAAAAAAAACTGTTTCATAATTCAAATAATTGGATGCCAGCAGCATCTTTCAAAGGTGCTTGATAAGAACACAAACAAGCTTTCAGTTTGACCAAAACAGTCATATTAACAAAAAAGGATATAAAGGATTTACAAGGAGAGAGAATAAACCCTCTTACCTTGAAATCCGGCCAAACCTACAGCAAAGGAAGAAATTATTAATAAATCCCATACTTACCTGAACCTTGGGGGCTCTGGGCCGGGGAGGGAGCAGCACTGGAGGGAGGAGTGTGCACATTCATCCTCACCACACATTTAAAGGACTCCTGCTTCTGAAGAGTGGAGATGTGTCTCTGCTTTTCTCTTTCATTTGCTTTTAAATGCCTTGAAATAATTCTACTTTCCCCCTCAAGGCTTGGATATGATTTTCTTCTTTTCCTTTAAGTCTCCCCAGACTTTTCTATCCTTTTTATTATTTTTTCGAGATACTCAGTGGACAGGCGCTAACATCATCAGCTGTATGACTACTACAATCTCCTCCAGAAAATCAGCAAACTGGAAACCAAAATCCAACAACGTGGAAGTAAATGGTTCAAGGACTGGGTGGGAATGACTGGTATGGCTTTAATATGGTTCAAGCTTTAGCTACAGGACAGGTGTAACTTTGTTCAAATTGGGAACTGTGTCTCAGACTGAACGGGTCTGACATGTGGGGTTCCTCAGGGGTCAATTCTGGGACCCCCTTTCTTCAGTCTGTAAATGCTTCCATTGGGGCAGCTGATAATCCCTCCAACCACACCTATTGAAACTCAGATCTATGTGTCCCTGACAGCAGAACTGTGGCCCACAGACATAAAAAGGAAGTGTCATCGGTCACCTTCAGACTCTCTCTGGAATCTAAAAATCAGGTCAGAAATCTTGGGGTAACACTGGACTTAGACCTGAACTCTAACAGCCACATTAAATCAATACCATCAGCAGCCTTTTACCATCTAAAAACATGGCCAAAATCAGAGGAATAGTGTCCAAACCAGACATGGAAAGACTGATCCACGTGTTTGTCTCCAGTAGGTTAGACAGGTGCAGAACATCCAGAATTCTGCTGCTCCAGAACCAGGAAATACGACCATATCAGTCCAGTACTCAGGTCCCTGCACTGGCTTCCTGTCTCTCAGAGAACCGACTTTAAAACAGCTCCGCTTGTGTACAAGTCTCCTCAAATGCGAGGTATGCTGCAAGAAAGTTAATGTGAGTTGAAGTGCAAAAGGACAGAGCGAATGAGAGTGTGCAGAGTAACCATGGCCTGAGGAAGGGCCACTATGGACTGCAGCCGTCTCACTGGCCTTCACAGGGTTGTTGGATAAAAACTTCAGCTATTCTCTGTGAGAGGGCAAATCCCCATACTAATGTGTTGTAGCGAGTGGAGTGTACCACACTGAAGGGAACCAGGTGATCTTCTTCTTCTGCTGGGACTGAGCAGAAGGTCAGGAAAAAGTGCAGAAAACACATAAGAAACAAGAGCGAATTGTCAAAAGCCACAAGTCGCAATGTAATATTGAAGTAAGCATGTGGATGAATAAATGCGTGTGCCGGTCGGAGGTGTCACATGACGTTAACTGAGCACAGTGACGGGAGAGGAGGGCTGAAACTGTAAAAGGCCTCGCCAGTGAGTTGCCCCCGGGCGCGGTTCCTGGGGGATGCTCTGGTTTCCCTTGCCTAAGGAAGGAGGCAGTTTTCCTCTGGCACCCCGCCATCTAAGTCTTTGAATTCCTTTGTTGCCGTTGAGCTCCTGTTTTAAGTGTTTCAGTTTCATAATTGACTTCTGTTTCGCTCTCTAAGCAGGATTCCCTGACCTGGTGTCAGTGGCAGCTGGTGGTGTTTTCTCCAGGGGGGGCTACAACTCCAAAAAAAGCATATACCAATAAGTAACGAAACAACTTTACCATCAATTAACTATAAATTACCTATAAATCTTGATGTTGCACATCTAAAAAAATATAAATATATAAAAAAAATTACTCTTATTTAATTTTTTTTTATTCTATTTAATTTAATTCTATTTCTATTCAATGGGGACTGGTGGGGAGGCGCCCTTGCTCCCTCTATTGGTCGGCCCCCCCTGCCTGGTGCTGAGTTGTGTCCTCTAATACTGTGAACAGTAAAACATTACATTTGCTTATGGTCTGCTGAAATCTGGAAAAATAAACAGGTAAAGTAAACAGCAGAAATAATTATTTTTTCCAGTTTAAAGCTCTACTGTCCTCACATTTTTTCAGATGTTATATAGTGTACTGTCGAGTATAGATAATAATAAAAATCCATGTTATATTCACTCTAATATTGCATTGCTTCTATCAGAGCTGTTATGCCGATCAGTTCTGTAATATATATAGAGTCTTATATTCTTAAGCAAAGGTTATATCATTCTTATTATGAGTGAAAGTCGCTTAATCCCTGGCAGGATCTTTATCATAAGAGCGGGTTATTGACAGTTCAATATCTCTGTGCTTCTTGCTGACTTATGTCTGCACATTCATCCAAAGAAAGTATTTTGAGGGAGTTGCTGGGTTGAGAGACTATCAGATGAAATTCCTGATAATTACATTTTTTTCTGGGTTATGTTCTCCTTCGAGAGGGTTTTCATCTTCAGTATTCTGCTTCTGTGTCAGTGGGCTTTTACTTCCACACGTTCTTCCTTGTGTGATTACAAGTAGCTCTAAAAGAGGGACTTGATTGCACAGTGACACAGCCAATAGGCCTCTGTAATTCAGTTTGATCATGCTAAACTCGTCCATTCAGTATCCCGACAACTGTGATTTCCCGTGCCCAACTGCAACACTTAAACACATTTCTGTAGGGGAAAGCTGCCGCTCCCACACACATTCATAATCATCGGGCGTATTTCCACGGGTTTCCCTATGCAGGTGCTTTCAGATGTCAATTAAGGAATCATCAGTGCAACGGCAAATTGGTGGTTTCAAATCATCAACGTACAAAGTGCCATACATTAATGTGAGGTGAAGGATAAAATTGAATGATGTCATAAAGAATTCTGCTGGCATTCGATTCAGAGAGCAGGGGGAGGAGTAGAGATAGATTCATGCATAAACATTCCTCTAAGTGCTCCAAATCATCCTCAGCACCCCCCATGCATTTGGCTCCTCTTTCAATGAAATAAAGCAGAATGGAGAACTCGCAGTAAGAGCGATGGCTCCAACACACACCTGAAGAGGTATGTGCTCCTTACTATTGTTTTTACATTAAGAAAATTACAGATAGAGGGGAAATCTACAAGGGAGCTGGCACAATATGAGCCCTCTGTGCAACAATTTCCATCACAAAAGATATCAAAGGTGTTTGTTTGGTATTTTTGTGGCTGTTATTGTGCCAAATGCTATCAGAGATGCTTTATCTGAATTTCGAAGAAGCACATCTAAATCCCAGCACAGTAATGTGAAGTACTCTTATGGCAAGGTGCCACCAGCACTATTTGTGCTTCTCTCACTAGTGCCATTAAGCGCTCTTGGCAAAACAAATTTTTCCTTGTACTTGCAAACACTCACTTCAATTTACAGTGGCCCAAAGCTAACACTCTACACCTGCAGATCATTATATCAGCCAGGGTGTAAATTCTGCACTAAACGCACTCTGAGAACTACTCGGATGCAACTTGAGCCTTTTTCACGCACAGATTGAACTATAATACTGGGATGAACAGATCACAGATCAGTCCAGCACTGAGCTTTTCAGTTTTATCTCTGGGAGGCAAAATTGGAAAAGTGAAAAGAATGGTACCATTATACCACTGTTAACCCAATTCTTTAGTTGGAAACCTGAGAATATACCAGAGTAGACCAAAAGTACAAAAATAACATTTATTGGACACAGTTAAGTGTATGAGCTCTCTCTGGGTCTCAGTGGGAAAAGAGCCCTGAGATCTGGGTGATGGGCATTATTTCCTGGGCTCGATCCGCCTCCTCAAAGGAGGACTGGACACAACCAAGTCCTATTGGCCAGTTACCTCTGGGCACTAACAGGCCAGGTCCTAATTCATGCAGATGACAGGAATGTGGTAACAAATGGTGTGTGTATATTGACACTGCTATGCTGACTCGCTCTCAAACACAAAGACTGAAGACTTCAGTGAGCTGACCAGCCAAAACATTAGAACAAACATGAAAACTGTTGGTCTGCGTACTGGCAACACAGGTTGACCAGACAGCTAAAGGACAGATTGTGTGGGAGACACTATTTTGACCTACCGTACATACATTCAGATAATGACACTGAAAGATTTAGAAAGAACTGTCCTTGGCCTGCCACCAAATAACAGCTTAGACAGGCTCCTGTCGGCATTAGGGTTTAATATAATGTATGGATGGTGAATGTAAATATGTACAATGAAATACATGCATTTATCCATTATCCGTACCGCTAATTCCTAGTAGGGTCACCGGGGCCTGCAGTGTATCCCAGCTAGCATTGGAAGAGAAGCAGTGTATTTCAAATATAGCAGTTAGCTAGAACAATGAAGGTCAAGTTCTGCTCTGGAAGACCAAGAAAAGCCAGCATAATTAAGCTTGAATAATTGCAACAAAGGTCAATCAAAGCTCCTCCTGATTACAACAGACCTTTGGGAAGAGTCAGCAGACTGGAGTGGAGATCCAATATTTATGCAATGACATCTGCATGGGAGAGTCCACTAAAGACTCCTGCATGCATCTGCCTCCTGCATCCTGACAGCGACATAAGAGAGGGGTAAAATATTCTGTTTTTATATTCCATATTACTTTTAACCTTAACGTCTACTTAATGGACCCGTTTACTGGAGGTTTTTTGTGTGTTTTCCTTGTTTTATGAATGACCAAAGCAGTCTCTGAGGGCAACTACAGATCAAGACTGATATCCATTCTTATTAAGGTGGATTATACTCATTAAGTTGTTTTCCTTCCTTTGTTGTTTCTGTCCTGTTTTCTGTCTTTACAGCTAATGATGATATAAGTCATCATAATAAGAGAATTGTAACCCCAAGATACAAAGTAAATAAGCATATATCACAGAAATGGTTTACACTTAGAGGATTTTGCCCAGGGGCACAAAGACAGTATGGGGGGGGGGGGGGGGGGGCGGACCGGCTGGATTCAGGACTAACGCCCCCGCATGATAGGTGGCTAAGTTTAAATAAACAAAATCAATAAAAATAAACCTCTTTTCTGCAGAAATCAAAGGAAAGCTGGTGCTAACTCTAATCCAGGATTTCTGTCAGCATCATCACCTGTCTGGGCACGCCCAGTGTACCTGTACGGCATCACTCCTAGGACAAAAATAATTCTTCCTCCTTTTGTCCAAGCAAGTAATTTAACGCTGCATGTTGCCACCTGCTGTACAAGAAATTAGTGTGTTATTTCACAGCATGTCAGAGGGACAAAATAGGCACAAACTACATTACCAAACACAACCAGCAGAAGTAGTGAGTAGCAAAAGCCTTCAGAGAAATTTAGTGGAGTAAAAATAATGATTTTTATCATTAAAATGCAGTGGAGTGAAAGTAATGTAATATGGAAGTACAAATTCCCAAAGTTTTCCCCCCAAAATTGACTAAGGTAAAGTACAAATTCTTAAAAACTATACTTAAGTACAGAATTCAAATAAATGTGTTACTGTCCAGCTCTGTGTGCTTTAAAGTAGTTTTTAACTTCTCTAGATGAGCACCAGATAATTAGCCTATGAGGTGAACATGTGACATCTACCAGAGAATAAGGCCAAACGTTCCAAACTATCACTGAATGCAAATCAACACCTCCCTCCCCAGGACTGTGATAAAATACAGATCCTGCAGACTCCACTTCTGTTGTTAACAGAAAATAGCTTCCAAATCTGTTCAAAACTGGACTCTTTTAAGTAAGTCTTGAATGTTTTCAAGGAGACTTCGAGTATCGTTTTGATGTTTTGTTGGACTATGTACCCCATCGCATGTCTGAGATGGACCTTGTGAGCTAAATGGTCACATTTTCCAAGGCAGAACTTCTTTCTTTGTTTTCATTTTACTTATGTATAACAAATTGTTTACACATAGAACATGGATCGGAATTCTACCTGATTAAATCACTCCTTAGTTTTCTTGGTGGTGGAAGTCATGGTCAACCTGCTGAGATCGTTATCGTTTGTATAAAACCAAATCGCGAGCAAAAGGAAAAGGATGTAAGAAAGTTCTGTTTAGTGAATTTGGTTCAGAAGAAGAGCTGCTTGAAACTTTAAGTGCAACATTTATTCGATTTTGCTGAGCACAGCCCTAAGAGTGCTTCTATGAGGCCGCAGAAAGAAAAGCAATGAAGATGTAGACCAAAAAAAAATGTTTTGTCTCTTGTTAAATGTTTATTTCTTGGTTATTTTGTTGCCACCCTGAGATGGCAGGGACTATCAGATAGTCCTGATGAATCTCGCCGAATAACTACTAACAAGTTGATTTTTTTTCCTTGACTTTGATCATTGTGGCCAAGTCATAATCAAACCTGGTGAACACACCTATGGTTTCAGCTTATTCATTTAGGAAACACAATCTGAAAGGTGCCCAGAGGAGCCAGAAGCACAGAGGCAGACCCAGACTCATTGAGGACCATTCCCACTGAGTGAGCGAGCTGGGGAAGCGGCTTTGAGGGGACCACTTGAATCTGCTTCCTCTAAAGAAGATCTGAAGACCTCATTCATAACGAAGGGACACATCCCAAAAAAGTGTGAGATGTGTGAAGTAAGATCCCCCTGTCGCCTCGCTGGTGTCCAAATAGATGTTGAGGTGAAATGAATAAATAGCTTTCTTGTCTTTGATCTCTCGTTCAACTTCATTTTGCACCCAATTTCCATAATCATAATGATTTTATATATCCAGACATATTTCTCAAATTTTCTGGCCATCGGCCAATTACAAGACTTGGTTACAACACTTGGTTAATTTACTACAAAGAGCTGTTAGACATTATTCTTGTATTTCTAAGCATTATATATAACTCATATGAATGAAAAGTCATTATGTATAACATGTAGTGGTGGAATGTTTATTAATCTTAATTCATCTTAAAATGCTACTGTTGTGTGCTGTCTTTCATTGTTAATGTGGCTTTGTTAAAGAATGATTTAAACATTATTTATCTTTACATCATTAAAGATATGTGTGATTTGAGTGTAAATTTCACCCTTCTTTGTATGAAATAAAGTATTCCCCTCTCTTTTACCATAGACGCTTTAGTGACAGGATTTCCATGTAAACAATCTTTAGCTCTGACTTTACTCACGCTGACACAGTTGCAGGTCTGAAGATGAGCCCTGCCACAGCACATCATTCACTGTTTTAGAATATTACTCTTCAATATTGCCGCTTTCTTCTTTTTCCACCAGCAGCACTGGGTTACGTGTGTTCCTGCTGTGTCAGAGCAGCTTTTAAAGAGCACGGTCCGTTCTTTAATAACGGTTTATTGGCCTGATGCCGGACACTGGCTGACACAGATGTGATGCTTAATAAATCCCCACAGACCGCACTGACGCATGGATTATTTACAAGTCAGGGAGTGTTTACCTAATAGGTCACAGGGACGGGTCAGCCAAGCACCATTTCTCTCATTGTCTTGTGACATTTAATTTATTGATAAGTTTTGTGCAAAAAATGAAAAATAAATAAATACGGTGCAAGATTAGCCGTGTGAGAAGTGTTTTCTGAATTCAGAGCTCAGAAAGGGCAGACCTTCAGGCCACTCAGAGCAGGAGGAAGAAAAGCCTGGGGAAGATTTTACAAGGAACACTAATTTATAAAGAGCCAAAAGTAAAAAACAAATATGGACCAGTGAAAGTCTGATTAGCTGTAGTAAATGTGGTTAGGCCAGAGATGATGAGAGGCAGAGACCAGCTGCAGTACTCAGAGACTTTAACAGATTCAAAGTACTGATCTAATGATCCTCAAGTCCCTCATGTGTGGCATGTGTTGTATTTCATATCACTTCATCATTATTGTGTGACTGTAGCTGAAATAATATCAAAACTGCCACATCTAAAGAACAGAAAAAGATAAAAAAAAACAGAAAAAGTTGTATTGCACCAACTGAAAAGTGACATGAATCTTATTAACATTGGAGGTTTAGTCAAAGTCAGTCAGTAAGTCCTTCCAACTGTCCTTGCCCTTAATTAAAACTAATTTTATAGAAAAAAAATCCTAGTATTATTATTTTCATTGATTGACTGGTCAATTTTGGACATAATTGACAGTATAGGCTATGTGTGTCCTATCTAGAATATTTATTATGTGGCAACCTCAGTACCAGAGACATTTATTTCCTTCTGATTTACTTCATCTGTATTTGTAATTTCCTTTTAAACTGTTCCAGACTGAAGCTCTAACGGGTTTAATGGATCGCTCTTTTCTCGGCAGCTTTAAATACGAGAATCCGTCAGATATTGGTAGTCTCTTCAACTAGGTAACAGCGCCTTTTCTCAGTCTAATGCAGTTTAGTTGAGTCAAGTGAAAAATAGTCAGGTGAGACAAGGACGACAGCCAATCAGGCTCCTTTTTCTGCCGGCGGATTAGGTGTTGCAGCCTCATTAATCACAAACAACAGTTTTGGCACGGTAATTAATTAATTAATCTATTCTAATCAAATTAAAGCGGGATGGTCCTAATGCTCAGAAACAGGGTTAGCTGGTGGTAATCGGAGAAACGACATCGTCTCGTTCCTGTTTTGGAAATCTCTAATTGAGATATTGGCACTATCTTATTAAAGTAGATGGGTTGGAAGAGGCAGCATATGACAGTAACCAAGAAGAACAGGCTGACTGATGTCTTTATTGATACGTTTCCACCATCTGAGGCAGGCGGGTCTGAGTGGGGGTGCACTGATCTGTCTCTGCCCCCCCAGCAGTTCACACCGGAGCTTTTCAAGTCCAGCAGGTTTTGCATTTGAGGTTCATGCAGTGAATTCACTTGAGAAGCTTTCAATCTGCCGGGAAGCCAATGCAAGGCAACACTGCAGCTCAGAATTGCAGGAATCTCTCACCGGGTGCTGACAGCGTGTGTGTTTGCGGAGAAGGTCGGCTGTTATGAAAAAAAATCTGTCTTCATTTGGATTTCACATTTTACTTTTTACCTGAGACAGTGATATGTCCCCCTATCTTCCAATATAACCTTTATCTTCCTCTTAAATTGCATATAAACAGCACTCTCTGAAAAAGCCATGGAAATTTCTCTCAATATGCAAAACTCTTTTCACACGTTTCTTTATGGTTGTCATGTGATGTATTTTGGAGATATGCAAATATGACATTTCTTCTCTGTGATTGCGTTTCAGTCCCATTCTCCCTCGTTCTGTCAGTGAGAGGTGAGACATCACCTGTTCAGCTGTTGAAAACATTACAACAGATTGCAGCATCTGCTTGGTACAACTGAGGAGAAATATACTATCACTGTCCCTTTATTCTAATTTGATGCCTTTCCTGTGCCTTTCTCTGTTTTCCTGAAAACATACTGTCACCACTAAAGCAGCTACATTTGTAAATGATAGACATATTAAGTTTGGCTTTTTGAGACCCTGTCAGAAGAAGTAGTAAAGTACAGTTATAAAATAGAAGAAAAACACTGCTCCAACTATTTTGTATAATGCTAGGCAGTTTAAAAAATCTATCTTAAAGGCATTATTAAAAACATTTCTATATGACACTTGATATAAAATGTTCAAATGGACTAGAATATGTTTATTGATCGGTATGGAGCTGGAGTACCCGTAAAAAAAACCAACTCATAGTTACAGTGTGCACACTCCTCAGAGAAAGGTATGAGTTAGGATTCAAACCAGGACCCGTATGGCTGTGAGGTGACAGATATAACCACCACAGCACTGTGCAGCTCTTTCAAGATCATTTGATACATATTCACATAAAGGGTTCAATGCAATTTATGGATAATGCACTTTTTTAAATGAAGGATTTGGTTTGATTCAATGCAATTACAGTTGATTAGTTGCAGTCTCATATTGTGGAAGACTGCAGCAACAGAATGCTTCCATAGATATTCATTTTCTGCTCTAATGAAGACTGTAAATGAAAAAAATGTTTCTTATAAATATGGCGTTGTACAGCTTTCTTGCAGAAGATACATTTCATACAAAAGAAAGACAAAAGAAATGTTTTCTTCATAGAGAAATGCTCATTGATTATCCATGTTTTATCTGGATATTGTAGTCTAAAGTGTCACTGGAGCTGAAATATTGTCTTGTTGGCATTTATTCCCACAGCTTTAATGGACTGTGCAGCATCATGTCACCAAAAGCCAGAGCTGTAAATCTTATCGGAAGAAATGGGGCAGTGATTATAATTATTCACACTGAGTTATGGTAAACCTGGTCAGAAAGCTGTCTTCAGGATCTGTTTTCTCTTTCATGTGCGTGTTATTTTAGCTTATTGCACTTCTCAGGAGCCCATTGCTGAAGGTCCTGGTCAGGTTTGAGCCCCTAGTTTGTGACAGGTTTTTATCAATCCTTTAAATAATATATCTTACATTTTCAATTAGACCAGAATCTCCTAGGGCAACAGTATAAGTGCCAAATACAAAACAATGAACAAACAAAAACAACAGAAAACAAAAAAAAAAAGGAATATTAATTTATTTTAATTATCAAAACATGTATGGCTGCACTTTTTGTCCACTTTTCATTGCATCCCACTCCTGGTTAATTAAAGCATTCTGGCATTTCTCTGGGCACCTAAAATGGACCAGGAGACAAATTTGGTCGTACTAATGTACATTGCATTGTAGTACAATGACATTTGGATTTATTTGGTCTCATCTGAATCAATTAAAAATATGAATATTAAAAATAACACTACACGCCTTCACCACAACATCGTATTAAAAAAACACCACACTGTGCTCAGAAGGAGATTTCTTCAGGTACACAACAACACCAAATAATTCAAGAGGCCGTTTTCTGCTTGCAGCAGTAGCTCGGAATAATAGGAATTTAAAGATAATCACAACACTGGAAGTTTCTTTTGGGATAAACAATGCACAATTTAGTTAGATTAATTTGTATACCAGAAAAGGAGGATGTCTTTCCAGATAAATATTCACAACACTCAACTAGTTTTTCACAATACTTGGTGTATCTGCTACATAATATGATACTAATATGATAATATGATGACATGTATAACATGATGAGATCATTTCGACCTAATCAAAAAGTAACAATAAAAGCAAGACCTGAGCGGGGTTATTTTGGTATGCTTGTTTGGAATATTTCATTTATATTTTAGTTCAAGCTTTTTGTACCTGGACAGACCTTTTGGAGCAGCTGTGAATGGAAATCAGAAGTTTGTTTCTGCTGCAGGTGGACCGGGCCTGCTTTCATACCCAGGAAGGGTGGTTAAAACCGCACAGAGGCTATATTACACACACAGACCTCAATCTATTTTAACAGAGCTTCTAAGAGGGAAACAAATGAGCTTTCACACAAACCGGTGCTTAGTTTCACCGACTGGCCTTTTACAGGAGACTCACTACCTCTTCTCTTACAAATTCTCAGTTTTCTGAAATGTCATCTCTCCTATGAATGGTGTTTATCTAACCATCTGATCCCTCCTGCAGAGAGAGAGGCACACAGAGACAAACAGGTCGCAGGCCTGTTTTTTTTTTATAGAGCATTTATGGAAGGACTGGCCTTTTTGGGGGTTTGAACAATGTTCGGGGAACACTGTCATCTCTCATTCTGTGACGTTTAGGAGCTGGTGACGGATGGCTCAATGCCTTCTGCCTCTTCCACATTAAAGCGGGTAAGGTATCATTCAATGTGGAGCTGTAATGCACAAATAACCGGCAGCCATTTTGGAACAAATGAATGGCTGTGGTAGCTGGATGTGGCAGACCTTTGGATGAACCCCAAATAGAGCCCTCTGTTTCCTATTTGTCAGCGCTTGTGATCCGTCTTAAAGACACACATACAGACAACTCCCCCCCCACTCTGAAAGCTGTTCCTGGTGAGATTGGGGGCTTGAGGTGGTTCAGCAGTCTAGCTGCTCTAACAAGAAGAGAAGAGAGCAAACACTCTTGTGTAGAATTTCTTTAAAATTATACCTGAATTGAATTAGAATAAATGATATCTTGTGAATTCCTGCACACAATTTATAACTAGAAACCATAAAGTTACAAAAGCTAAACATATAAAGTCTAAATAAATGCAGGATTTAATTAAACTTTCTCATGTGGACAATACACACAAAATCTAACAAACAAGTCAACATATAGGAGACAGATATGCCCCTGCAGAACTCCTTACTTTATAGCACTTATCAGGTCAGTCTGGAATGCTACATCCACATAATTGGTCATTTTTATATATCAGTTCTTACATATGATGGTTTCCTCTGAGAGTCTGTGGCGTCCTATCCAGATAGCCACACCCACTGACCCTCTGGCTGCGGCCAGACCTCTAAAGCCACAGATTGCACAGCTCCTTCTCCTCTTTTACAGAGAGAACTTTGCTTTTGCAGCCTGACCGAGCTGTGGACCCGGTGCCTCTCTGTGAGCGAGGAGCTGAGAATCCACTGAGAGATGACCCCTACTTAGTCAGTGACCACGATTCTTCTTCTGGAGAGCACAAGATGTCCAACTGGGAGCAGACCCACTGGTTGACCCAGGACAAGGTGGAGGAATGATATGTCCCGTCTGGCCTGGGAACATCTGGGAATACAACGTCCCTAAGAGCTGGGGAAGGTTAATGGATCTTGGTTTGCCTCCGTGACCTGTTGCCTCCATATTATGCTTAACACGCAAGAAGCTTAATATAGATATTATTTTTTAAAAGTGGACATAGATGTGTTGCTCATCTCTATTAGTGGGTGGAAGCCAGTCTGATTACCACAGCTTGTTGATGTCCAGCAGACCCCAACGGGATGATTGAGGTGAGCTGTCTGCTGGATAGAAGGATTTGTGTTATTCATCTCACCAGCATCCATTGATGCGATGGAGTAAAGCAGGGAAAGGTTTTTGCTGCTGAGCAGGATGCAGGTGGAAACCAGCAGCAGCTCAGAGCTTTTCATTACCCTCCCACTCCTCCAAATGCATATCAATGCTGAAGCTCTCCTCCCCAGATGATTCTACAAATGGTTTGGTCACACAAGTGGGTTTAAACTGCAGGAAAGTGTTTCATTAGTGGAGCCGGGCCAGGTGTGAGTGATTATAGTAAAGGTATAGCTCTTGAATCCTGATTTGGTGAGGTGAAAACAAGAAAAGGATGTAACGGAATTGCACACAATAACACAATTCAAAATCTTCCAGTTTTAAGGACTTTGCTCAAATAAAATGATCTTAATGTATTGATGGTGCAAAGAAAGAGGTGCAGCTGTGCAGAATGCCACAGAAATGCTTCACACACTAGTGTGTGTTTTGTGTTTTTCTGAGCTGTGTGAGGAACTGTTTCAGCTGTATGAGCTGAGGCTTTTTTCTTTTTATTCATTCTGAATTCTGCACGGCTCTTTATGTTAAACTAACAAAAGAAGTATCTTTGTTTTTCCCTTTTTTCACATTCCAAAGATTGTGCTTCTTTCCATACAACTCATTTCCTCTCTATACTTAACAGCATGAGTCTTACTTTTGTTTATAATAAAAATGTTTCTTCTTTTACTTTTAATGTAATTTCTGTTTGGTTGTGGTGAAGGCAATCATTTCAAATGCAAATGATTAATGATGGGTATATATTTTCACAAACTGAGGATGATAAAGAATGCGTGGAGCCAGACTTTCATCGGAACATTAGAGTTTCTCACAGTTTAGTAAATGTATCCAGGTTTGTGTATTTGTGCTTCCATACAGTTTTATCCATCGATTACAGAAATTACGCTGGATTCTTGACTGCAGAATCCACAGTTACATTTCTTTTCTGTTTTAGTAACATCCTAGCAGGTGGCTGCAGAAAGGGGGTCAGGGATCTCCGCACAGCATCTGTGCATGCATGTGTGTCCATACAGATATGCGTGGACATACATGTTGCCTTTAAACAAGCAATAAAATAAAAGATGACTGGCTATTTGGACATTAATCCTACTTTAGAGGGATTATGGCAAACCACAGTGAGCTCTCCACCACCTCAGCCTTCAGCCGTGTGCAGAAGGGGACTTGGATCCGGAGAGGGGGGGCGATATCTTCTCATCCTTACCTCATCCCATCATTCTCCACCCACACATTCTCCCCCAGGCTCCCCTGTACAACAGTGGAGGCAATATTTTGTGACAGAATCTCTCAGACTATTAGGCACCCAGAGGCACCTCTGGGAGCCACCTCTCTCCCACTGTCTCCCTTGTTTGACTCCCCCCCCCCCCCCCCGCCCCCCCCGCGCTGTCTTCCTTTCAACAACCCCCCCTCCCTTTACTCTGGCAACACAGCTGTTATCTGCGGGAGACCAACACTCACATGCTCACAGACGCGTGCACGCAGACAAGAATTCCCTCATGCTCATTTATTATTCCACAGCCCCCAAACACACAGACTCACACACACACACACACACACACACACACACACACACACACACACACACACACACGCAAAGCATAGAGGCCCATCTAAAGGCACAGACACACAAACACGCGCGGATCCTCACACACGTTTCACCACGCACAACAGCAGCACTCGCTTTTGTTCAGTCTTTAGTGTTTTACTAGCTTCAGGAGAAATTTAGAGAAACAAATGCAGATGAAAACAGAAGTGCAAAAGAACACTAGATTTTACCTGGAGTAGACATCAGTGTGCACACATGCGCTAAATGCACATTGTGTGAAACTGAGCAAAGGCTGACAACAGGCAATGAAAATAAAAGAATAGCATGGTTTTAAAAAGCGTTTAGCCATATGTTGATTTCTAATATAATGGTAATGTGAGGGTAAAAGGTGACTGTTTATGGATAATGTTATCATTATTATTACTATTTACTCAAAAATAATGCTTGAAATAATACTAATGACTGGCGGACTGTCCAGGGTGACCCCGCCTCTCACCCACTGAATACTGGGATAGGCTCCAGTCCCCCGTATATTCCCCATTCGGGAATATACGGTTCAGAAAATGGATGGATGGATGGATGGATGGAATAATACAAATGGTCTATTTAATTGCACGCTTCTAAGTTCCATAGTTAGGCTGTCGAAATGCACCCAAAATTTTTTTTCCAACATTGCGGAAGTATGTGAGTGATTCAGGTGCACAAGAAGGTTTGGTAAACAGTCGTAGAAGATGAGAGCTACGGCGTCAGATTTTTGATAAATGTCAGGAGTCAGACAGGTTATAAGATTGTCACGCAATATTTTACCAGCCCTCATTAGAAAAGTGCAAACACACAAGACATGAGCGGCTCAACGCGTGCATCCGACCCCACCGCGCGCACGTTTGTGAGGCACTGTGTGCCAGAAAACTCCCCCCACCGGCAGAAGTTTCCTCCCCATGTCTGCAGGGTGCCACGTGTGTCCTGTCAGGAGCCACGGACTAGTGTTAGGATTTCACTGGGAATAAAAAAAACTGTGCTTATTGGTTAAAAAGTTGCTAATTGATAAAAATGCTTAACTAAATAATGAATTGGATTGACTATAATTAATTGATTTTAATTAATTCATCGTCCTCCACCACTAGTTTAAGCATACACACACAGTAAGTAATTGGTCTTCAATAAGACAAATGTGACTATTAAGTAAAACAGTATGTTAAGGGTTCAGTTAGATGAAGAAAGATGGGCTTACATTTTCCTACAAAAACAATAGCAGATCTATGGTGACACCAACACATGATCCTGTCCTGGGATTATAGTTCAGACTTCATTTGGAGTTTGGCACTTTGTCAGTATGTTAGTCAGCATCTGATCTTATAACTGTTTGATTTCTTTCTACTGATTAATGAGATGTGATGCAAACTCAGAGATTTCTGGAGCTCCTGAAGGATAGGAACTCATGTTGCAAACCTTGCACCTGATCCATATTGTGGAACTGCAACATTAGAATTTCATCGACACAATTTCGTACTCGTAAACCAATTCCAAATTTCAGAAATTGAGGATTTCTATTCTTCTATAGGCCTTTGAACTCCATAATTGTCTAGTTAAAGATAGACTTTAAAAAATCTCACTGTCCAAATGTGAGATGGGTAACGGTGGAGGAGGCATGAGCCCTGACAATAAAGCTACATAACATATCTCTTTCAAGTAGATTTTCCTTCAGGACTACATTCCTTTAGTTTAAAATGGTATTCTTTATGGACACTTTCAACATTTTACTATTACTATGCTGTATCCATATTGTTTGTTATGTCTTTCATTAAAACTGAGTTGATATGATGTGATAAGATGATACAATCTAGTGTTTTAAAATAGCCAAGAGTTTAAATGATTGTTTGCTCCGACAGACTTATCGTGTAATCTTTTTTTCCTCTGTGTGCTGATGTATACAGGCATTCTGTTAAATGTAATTGGGGCGCTTACATGGTCACACGGAGGTTTAGCCTGTTTACTCTCTGAATTATTTGTGTTGCATCTTCAGAACTGCTGTTCCCACACCGTTGCTCAAAAATAGCAGGCGATAGAGCACCACTGTGACCCGGGAAGCAGGAGTGGAATAGAGCTATCCTAAATGATGTAGTTATGGAGTGAAATCCCATTATCCTGCCACTGGAAGATGTGGAAATGCACAGAGGTGTTGATTTGCTGTCAAAGGTGAGCATTAAGGCTACACAATTTTCCCCTAAGCCCAAAATGTCCTGAGGGATTTCTTTTTTTTTTTTTTTTTTTTTGTGGCTGTGTTGGAAGATTATGAGTAAAATAGCGAGAAAAGCGTTTCGCTGCTATAACAGCTTCCCCCAAAGCTTACACGGACACAGTGGTGACCTGGATTGTATTAGTTTGTACAGAAAACACCAAATTGTTTGGATTCTGTGTAAACATACAAGGTTGATTTTATGCCCATTTCTTCCATAACTTGGCTCCATTACATACAGTTTATGGCTGTATGGCAATAAATTGGACAGAAAATTGGTTTTAAAAATTAATCGATTCGTTTCTATCCAAAAGCAGGACTTTTTTCTGTCTTTTTTATCGTTGGATTTCTGAAATAGTTCTGAAATAAGTCTGGAAGGGGGTGAGAAATTCAACTATTGGAGTGTGAGGGGGTTGAGGGACTGAGCCATATATCACAACTTTGAAGCCACACAACCAAGAAATGACCATGTTCGACTCTTATCCTTCACTGGTGTTTTAAAATGACTGTACTTTGAAAGGTCATTATCATAAAATTCAAAGCTAAACTGTCCTTTCTGAGGTATAGTGAAACCATTCTCAATTTGGGTGAGGCTGAACAATTTCTATCTTTCAAAGACGGAATCCACAAAAGCTTTTTACACGTTTTCATTGATTTTAGATTTATATATGATAGGGTTGAAATTACATATGCCTGTAAAATAAGGCTTACGCAGAATATAATTTTCCTTAATTGTGTTGGAAAACATGAAGAAGAAGTTAAGGAAAGATGTAATGAAGACTTAGAATGGTTATACATCACTGGAACTACAGATGTTTAATAAAAATTAAACAATTGCCTTTATTCGTCATGGAGTGCAGTCTTATTATGATGTTACGTGGAGATTATATCACCTATATGTCATGTTAGCATAATAAGATATGAAAAGGTTATTGGCAAACAAACACTTCTGCCATACTAATCCCTATGAAGCATCGGCTTAGTGATTGCAGCCCCAAAGGATGATGGGAATGGTTCAGTGTTTCCGATATTAAATGAGATAGTAGCTTTGCAGCTCTTTTACCTGGTATGTTAGTCAATTCCAACACCTGTGCTCATGACGTCTACTCAGAAATCATACATTTCTCTCAGTTATTTCAAACAAATCCTATCTTACCACACACTAGATGATCAATACGAAGAGGAAGTTAAAGACAAGGCAAAACCCTTTTACCAAATGAAATATGGAAATCCAGGCAACCATAACAAGACCAGATCCCCAAATTGTGTGGCAGCTTTACAGAAATGAAAGAGTCGAGACTAATGCAAGAGAGCCAAATGAAATTACACCATGAGAAAACACCAGAAGGTTTTAGCCATCAGTTAGCTTCTGCCAGAAGTCAGGTCCCAATGTTTGATTGCTCATTTGAGAAGGTCTACATTTATGCAAACCTGGTATATTATCATATAGTTCATTTGAAAAAATAATTTGGAAATGGTTTGCTAGAAGAATGCTGATATCTGTGATGGAGCCCAACACCTCCAGGCCAAATCAAGCTTTGCTATTCAATCACATGTTTGTTCCATGAAAAAAACAACAGAATAATTTAAACATTTAGATCTGTAAATCACAACTGTTACACACACACAGGTAAATACAGAGAAAAACAGAAGAACTCCACCTGGAGGAGTGGCATTCAACAAAACATCTTAATACTGAACATTCTTTCTGACATGGAAATTATTAGTAGATTTTTTTTTTGGTTCTTGTTATCGTGGAAGCCTGTTTCCTGTGCTCCATATAAGTTAATTTAGCAAGATGCTTGTTAAGTTATAATCAGCACTGATGATAGCTGAACAAATCCTGTCGCCTTCAGGGAGAAGAGCTTCATAAAGTCACGGATTATTTGTTTGGCTTTCCTCTCCAACCTCGGCAGAATTACACTTCCTGAATATTGGAACAGCTCCCATCTTAAGACAGTTTTATTCTCCTCTTCATGAGAATGCTCATTAAGTTTCTTGATTGTTCTAAATGAATACAGTATGTATGTTAAAGTGAAAATGAAAAAAAGCTGAAGTGAATAAACTAAACAAATCTATGACCTTTTTCTCAAGATCCTGATAGATTTCAGGATGGAAATATGGAGTGTTGGATTTTATTTCATCATATAAATCTGAAGTATGGCTTTGAGTTCAGTTTACACGGACATCCTCTCCTCAGTGTTACCACATTTCTAATTCTGTACACATACTGTGCAATTTCCAGTGGGATCCCTGTTTCATTTGATACAAATGATCACAGCATTGGGTTACAGAGACTCCAAAGTGCTATTGGGGTTAAAAGGACCACATAAGCCTAGATTAAGTCATATTATGTGATAGATTGCAGTTAGTTCACGTAAATGAGGAATATTCTTCCCTCTCTAGAGAAGGTAGTTAACTTCCTCGAGGTTAGAAGGATTCTTTTTATTTAATCATTTGGCATAAATGACATAATGCTTAGTTACACTTCTCTGGGAAGATAGGCCTTTTTTTACTCTCACAATGCAGCCAATTTAGGGACATCCTGAGTGATGCCGAAAAAGTAGTGAATGCGTTTATTACATCTAGATCAGACAACTCTCTTTTTGTATTCATGAGCTGTTCCAAAAAATCTCTGAAACGCCTCCAGTTGATTAAAACGCTATACTGCCAAAATGCTGATGAAAACTCCTTTTATTTATCAAGAAAAATCCTGAAATGATTTAGAAGTTCTGCTCCTCAAATGTAAGGCTCTGAGTGACCGAGCTCCATCACATCTTAAAGAGCCTACCGTGGATATTTTCCCAGAAGAGCTCTTCTCTCTCACTCTTTAGGTCCTAGAGTTTATAAAAGTAAAATGGGAGGTAGAGCTTCGGTTATCAGGCCCAGCTGCTGGTTTGGGTCCAGGAAGCAGACACCCTCTCTGCCTTTGAGATTAGGCTTCAAACTTTCCATTTTGGAAAAGAAACACATAGTAATTCCGCTACAGGCACCTCAATGCACCTTTCCTCACCCTGTTCTCTTTTTTCTCCATGTAATAAAAGTGTGTTAAAGGGTCTTTGTATCGGCTTGAGAGGGGAAGTTCCATCTTCTCTCTGAGATGTGACATACTAGTCATCATCTGCTCTGCCTTGTGTAGGTATAGGACTCATTTTCCCAGATGCTCTGCAAATGTTAATATTTTTCAGTCTTTCTAAAACAGAAATGTTTAAGTGTGTATTGCTACTACTAAAAAACACAATAAAAGAGTCGAACATCAATCATTCAGGCTTATCTTACCTAGCTTATAGTTTCCATAGCTCTTCTTTGCCGTCACCTGACAAAATTACTGTTCAGGTAACAAAAATACATCTGTGGAATAAATGTAGGTGTAGGCATATATATCAAATAGAGAGGTTTAAAAAAGACTATCAACCTTTTGTCAAACATTGCACATCACATCCTTTGAAGCAACATATCTCCAGTTCCATTAAAGCTACGTCTGGAAGGACTAACAGAAAACTAACAAAAGACACAGTCACTGGTGAATTGTAAGCAATTTGGAATATTAAAATACATTGCCAATGTATAAAGATATAACTTGACATCATTTGACACAGGACACAATTTAACTATGTGGTGGAAACATTGTTTCAGTTACAAACACAAATCTATGATCTACATCCTTGAAGAGCATGAAATAAAAACACTCAAATGAGTTAGTTTCTTTGAGGTAGAATAAAACCGATCAACAAAATCGTCCATCACTGTGTTGTAGCTGTAAGATGACATCATGCTCCAATATCAGAGGCATCTGGAGAAGGGAATAAAATCATAGTGGAGAGGCAGACAACAACAGGTTGTGGATTATGGCTTTAATGAAGCATTAATATCATTCTACCACCTCCGGCTCCTGCTGGTGAGTGAGAAAGAAAGAAGAAAATATAGCTACATAAGAAGAAAAGCGCTGTAACTCAGAGAGAGAGAGGAATAGATACGTGCAGCTTCTCCAGTCAAGCAGACTCTGGTGGTTAAAATGATTGTCGTGGGACCAGCGTCTGCTGTAGTCATATTAAGCAACAGCTTGTCTGCAGAAATAAGCTGCAGGGCTATTGGTTTACTCTCCATCTCCTTCCCCCATTTGTTACTTTGTAGTGTGTGTAAAAGCACAGTTTGTGTCTTTTTTTATGCATAAGGCTGTGTGTATGTTGTATGCGTGCGTACTTATTTCTGCATTTGTGTGTTTCCTTTGCATTTTATAGTTGTGAAAACTGGATATGAAAGTCTTTTGCATGTGAATATGTGTGTAAATGTGGGTGGGCTGGTAGGTTGGGGATTGTGTGTGAATGCTAGAGTGTACATGTTAAGAGTTTTTTTTTTCTTCCAAATACACACAGTGACTCCCATGTGCCTGACTATTGATTTAGAAATGACCGGCCTGCTCACTCACACCATCTGCTCCCTTAACAAAGAGCGACAGAAAGAAGGAGAGATGAAGAGATACTCTCTCAGTCCTCCCGTCTTCTCTAAATCCTCGACAATGAAACACACAAAGCACAAAAAAGGAAACACAACCAGGCTTCTGTTTGGACATGTGCGATCAGACTGAAATACGGTTTGTTTTTTCTAGAGTGGAGGTTATTACCATCAGGGTCAATTGTAAGCAGCTTTGCATTATTTCATAATTATATCTCAGATGCAACAGTCTGAAAACAAACAGCATTCCATTAGAACAGGACCCAGCAGCTGCAGAAGCAGCATAATTCAACCAAAGGCACCACAATATTTTACATTTCCTTGGCAATTAATTGCTATTTGATCATTTTTCTTCAATTTTTCTCATGAACCTGAACCTTACAGAGACCCCAACCCCTTACTCAAAGTCGGACATATACATAGAAATAAAAATAAAAAAAACATAAAGGTTACTCTTTTGTTCCTCACTCTTCAGTTTTAACTTTCAGCGAGCATTTTGACACATTTCTGAGCTCATGCATGCTGATAAGGAGGGCCACATCCTAAACAGGTCACCAGTCCATCACATCAACCGCACGGACTCACGTGCACACCGTGAGCTATTTCAATAACTTACAATGGCTGCTTTTTCTAGCCAAGGCACCCAGAGAGAAGACACACAAGGAGAACATGTACACTCCACACAAAGAGGCCCCCGGCTAACTACCAAACCAACACTTCACCAAATGATGTTCAATTTAGATCAAATATGTCAAAGCAAAGTTAGCATTTGCACACAAAAAAGTAGAACCGATATGCTCAACATTTACAAATTCAAAGAAGTATAAATCACAACTCTTTCAAGTGAATAAAAATTGAATGTTAGAGTTTCACAGACCAGGAGGGATGAAAAGAAAAAATAAACATGAAAAATACCACCAACAGCTGACACACACTAACCTGTTGAACATGCTAGACATAAAAAAAACACTTTTCCAAGGGAAAGGTTTTCACACTCAAATGTCTGGTCACATAAAAGTATCACTTTAGTTTAAATAAAGAAGATCAGGCACACTGTAATTGCACATCACCAAAATATATTAGTAATATTCAAGTCTTTTTGCACCAGAGTTTTTTTTTTAAATAACTGAAACCACCTTTTGACAAAACCCCCCATTGCATGTACATTTTTTATGCATTAACACAACATACGTGTGGTTTACTCTGCTGTTGGATAGTTAAATCCAAAAAGCCAAATACGCCAGTCATTTAATTCAATTATCATGATTCCAGTTCTTTAAATGTTTGGATATATACGTTAACTGGGTATGTAGTTTGACACATTGCAAAGAAGCTAAACAGATGAAAAAATAAGTTACTGTATATGGTTAAACTTGATAGCCATAACAAGCTACTCTGTAGTTCTTATTTTAGTAGAGAAAGTATAGATATCCTTCTGGTAAACTATGAAAATGATATTTTCAAAAGAGTGTCAATACGTGAAATGCATTTTTTTCTTCCTGTTGATTACTCCTGCAAAGAGTAACCCCTGTGTTTGCCTCTGTTGTCTCACTCACCACACAGCCATGTTTATTCTTATCGGTGTAGCACTTGTAATGTTTGGTCTCAAAGTCCAATTTACTTGCTCACTGCCCCAAAACTCTTCCTCTGTGTTAGTGAGCCAACTCCGAGGTGCAGCCTGCATGCTTCCCTTTTCATTATTAACCACCTGTTGGACAAACAGCAGCTACGTTCCAGGTAAAAGCCTAAAATAACGACTTTGTTTTCCTTCTTTACCTGTGCCACCCCTTCAAACCAACGGCACCCAGGTCCCAAAAACAGACCTCAGCTGAGTTACCACCAACTTTATACGTGTAAAATCAGTTAATTATGGTTAACTTCTTTTACTGTTTTTGGCCGTTAAAAAAAAAAACATGATTTTTCCATGTGTAATCGTGCCTCTAATCACCAACAACTGGTTAACAGAGGGATAAAATCGAGCTAATGCTAAGTGTGGCTGGCAGACAATTTGTTGAGCTCTCTGCTACAAGCACACATTTAATTGGTAGAGCGAGAGACTGAGTTACAAAGCTGGAGCAAATGACCAAAACTTTCAATTAACAAAACTTGATGGTGGATATCTACTGCAGGTAGTGACTAATGTCGTACAGGTGACAATCAGCAACGAAAACCTGGTGTGAAACAAAAAAATACCCGATCTCATGAAACAAAAGAGGGATTTAAACCAACACCAACCATCTATTGTCTGTACTGTTTATACTTTGTAGGGTCAGGAACTGTCACTGGATGGGAGGGTACACCACTGACATGTCACCAGATCATCTTCACACCTATTGGCATCCTAGAATCATCAATTACCAAATAAGATAAAACAATACAAAGAGCATAACAGGAAAACAATGGATGTACATCCAGTCCAGCCCAGTTTAAACACCAGGACAACTGAACAGAAAACTATGACATCTTCACTGTTAAAATCATGACGTTTTGCACCACGTCACCTGACAAAATAGTCCCTCCTCTATGCTGAACACACTGACTGCACCGTGGATTTGGGCACATTTACATAAAAACCATCTCTCAGGGGAAGCTGGAGAGCGGCTGAATGCATTTCTTCTTCTCCTGCTCACACATCTGGTAAACAAACCGCAGCGTGCCTTTTCACATCCACATCCTCCTCCTCAGCGTTAGCTGAGCGCGCTGCCCTCCTCTGTGATCCCGGGAGCACAGGGAGGACAGTTGGGCCTGCTGTGGGGAAGTGAGAGCACATATTCCTGTTGTCTTAAAAATCGGATGTGTAGCCGAAATGTTTTTTGTTTATTTCATTTCCCTCTCTTTCCAGGTAAAGGAGCGTAAAGAGCCACAAACTGACCGGTCTGACTCTGGTCTTCTCCAGATACTGAGAAAAAAAAAAGCCATTTCAAGGTGTGGCTTTTCTCAGGTTGTCTGTCCTTGAGTGAAAAAGCCTCCTATACTGTGAAATGATATGTATATTATGAGACAGGAGGATTTCCAGTGGTATATACTTGGCGTCTTGGGAGGATGTTGAAGCAGGCCTAATGACCTCTGATGTCCCACACTGTCATTTGGAGCTTTTAATGACATGCAGAGACAGTTGTAATTTTTGACTTCTTTACAGTTGGTTGGTTCATTATTCTTCTTTGCCATAAAGACACTGGAGGATGCCCTCATTATCACCCACCAGGAATGTTTTTCTACTATGGGGGAAAAACAAGTAGTCAGACCCTCATGTTGGCTATAAGAGGCTAATCAAACACTTTCAGGGGCTGAATAACTACAGCACTCCACATAGACCAGAGTCGTTTATTTTTCAGGCCTCATTAAGGCTGGAAAGAACACATAATGTAATAGTTTCTATAGAGACGGGCATTGTTTCAGTCATTTCTAAGAAAGTTAGCGGTTGCTCATTGTTGTCATGTATGACAACTAAAGTAACCCAACTCGAAATGGCTTATTCAAAAGGCAACTTAACTTTCAGTTCTAGTCGTCCTTTAAAATTGCACTTCCCATTATAATTGTGTGTTCTTTTATCATGCCGACAAACCACATCAGCTCTAATGAAGATTTTTTATTTTATTTTAAGAGCTATTTCAAATAAATACAACACATTGTTCTCATTTTATATTATGTGTAATAACTATCTGATCGCCAAAGTTGGTGTAATTAGTCAAAAATTAATATGGTAAAAATATGATTGGGACTAGTCTATTATGGGATCATAAAGGGAGGGTTTCTGTTGGAAGGAGCATCAACAGTTGTGATACAAACAGGTTCACAAAGAGTGTTCAGCCCCTTTGACTGGATGCTGAAGATTGCTCACATCTCTCGCTACTTAAAAGTAAATGTATGTTCCATGTAATATTCATGCTGCAGTACAGGATCACCAGAACGACAAATAATATGCTTCATACTGTTCAGTAACACAATGTATGGAAAAAAACTAGCCCTATGAAAGACATACCAAAGCTACGGAGCACCATGTTGCATTCAAATCTGCCAACACGCATCTTTACAGGGGAGATATAGACTGCCTGCATTGTGCATAACACACTAAAGACACACACAGGTTTTTTTTCTGTCTTTTTCTTTTGTTGCTTTCCCCCTCAACCTTCTATTCGCGCACACACACACACACACACACACAGACGGACACACACAAACAGAACAAAACACAGCACACCTCCCCCAGTGGATGTCTGCAGCTTGTTATCCGAAGGCGTGAGGAGGAGTGTGACAGTGTGATAATCCGTGCCGATGTGTGCCGCTGACCCTGTGATGTGCTGCAAGACCTGCCTGTGTGTGTGTGTGTGTGTGTGTGTGTGTGTGTGTGTGTGTGTGTCCACAGCGCTCCTTAGATCTCCCCTCTTTGCTTGGATGTTTCTTCCTTGTGTATGTGCGTACATGAGTGCGCATTCTGATGTACGGCCGCATCCACACGCTTCTTTTTTTCCTGGTGGCTTATCAGGCGTGCGGGGCAATGCATATGTCACTTCAATCAAGCGGGATGTGAGGGGTGGGGGGGGGGGGG
>JABUIW010000192.1:64322-118582 GCA_013363375.1 Menidia beryllina | reverse complement strand
TATGTATGTATGTATGTATGTATGTATGTATGTATGTATGTATGTATATAAATATATATATACATATACATAAATATATAAATACAAATGTATATATATATATAGGGTGTTGTTTTCAATGTTTTTCTATTCCTTAAGTGGCAGTACATTTTTTTAAATGAAGGCCTTCATCTTTCATCTGTCCTTGCCTCCTCATTTCCTGTACCTCGGTAATCCACCTCCTTCTCCCCCACAATCTCTTGACAACTTAGACAAACTCATCTGCTGTTAATTGTGAAGCTGAAGCAAAAGTCACTTTCAGTGCAATACCGCTGGCAGCTTTTAGAGCATGCCCTGAAGTATCTCAGCCTTTAATATAACTCCCCTTAAGAAAATGTCAACTTCTCCCATTGCAATCTCAAGTAGATAATTATTCATTTGATATGTTTCTCCTTGATGATCAATGTGTGCGCGGTACTTCAGAAGATGCCACAGATGTATTAATAGATTTTGTCACATCATTGTCCAGTGAGACAACTGTGAAGAAACAAATCATGTTATGTGACATCTTGGGCATAAGTTCTGTTACAGTTGTTCTCTAGAGTAGGGGCTGATGTTTCACTGAAGAAACAGTGACTGGAAAAAGACAGAAAAGTTATACATGCAAACATTCAAGCAATAACAGAAATGGCTTTATCTCTAAACTGAAACAGTGTGATGTGAGAAAGAAAAGTAGGACTATGTAAGCTTTCAAAAGAAAAAAATAACTGGAAATGGGAGGATAAAGCTAAACTTGGGCTATTATATTCAATGACTGTAGTCCTAATGAACTAACATGCATCAACCACTTTACTTTGTGGTTATAGAATATTCTGCTGTCCTGCAGGTTTTAGTGGTTTTCCTGCTTCTACCCACCATCATTCTCCACCACGCCTTTTCCCAGTAGGGTCACTGGGAGGCTGGATCCTATCCCAGCTGAAACTGGGTAAGACATACATACATGTTTATGTACATATGATTATGTGTGTATAAATATCTGTAATCACATAAAAAAGGATTTATATCCAACCTTTGTACCATGCAACATGTTATTTTTTCCTCTAACAAGGTGTAGTATATAAACCTCCATCCTTTGAGTATTTTCTTTTGAACTCTTATGCTATACAGAGGATTTCCAAAAGACTAAATAGTTCCTGTTAGAGAAATTTCCCGACAAGAAGGCAAGGCCATCAGACACTTGAGTGCAAGCTGGGAAGAGAAATGAAAGGAGAGATTTGGTCCCAAGAAAAGAGTTGAAATGAAAACAATAGTGCAAATAATTGTATTTGACGTGTACATATAATTAGTTGCTATAGCAACTGAAGTCTTATAAAGAGCAGATAATCACTTTCTCCACATTATTGGTAGATATAATGTGATACATTCTCAGAAATGGAGGTTGAAGGCAGTAAGTGTGTGAATACAAATCTCTGCTGCAAAGTAATTGACTATGAATATAATTGGATAGAAACATGATTGGCAACAGTCCCTTTTCTCTGTTATTTGAATACTTTGGAAGAAAAAAAAACAAAGAGACAGCTACCACAGTACCACCCCACAAATTGTCTGAAGTTCTGTCATGCTGCCCTTCTAAAGCTAATAACGCAATGGACCTAATCTATCCTTAATGCAATCACATCTATTCAAATCTAATCCTATCCCATACACCTAATTGGATCTGCTGGATCATGTTACACCCTCTGGCTGCGTGGTTGTCATGGTGACGGGTAGGATATACTTCAAGAGCAGTTCGACGGAGAGAGAAGATGCATTGTGTTCACTGGCTTTGTCCAGGAAGCACTGTTCACTCTGCCTGTGGATGTGTTCGGGGCTAAATGAGACACATGGAGAGCAATTACTGAAACGAGCGCTAGACAAGAGCACAAATTGCATGCCTTCACCAAAACTGCTCAAGCTAACATTAACGATTGGACTCTTTATGAATATTTAGCTTTACATGAATGAGTGCCTGATCAAGATCTGAATGGTTTGGTGTATTGTTTTGAGCTAACCTATGCACAGATAGTTGTAAAAAAAAGCCTCTGTCCGTATTTAGGGCCACAGGGTGTGCACTTTTATTGTGCACACATCCACAGGCTGATGGATTCATCAGTATTTTGTGTCCAAGGACTTTTCAACACTGGACTGTGCAAGCTGTGGTCTGATCTTCAATCTGGGAGAACTTCTCCAATTGTAGAGTGCTTCATGTTTCAGTATCGCTGAAAGTAACAAAAAAGAACTGCAGTCTGCACAGTTTGAGTGAGAAGTGCTGTAGGGATGAGTAGATGGACTCACAACACACCAGTGAGGCTGTTTGTTTCTTCTCTCTTTAGGTTTCAGACATCACTCTGTAGTTTAACCATTTGGAAGCATCTACTGCAACACTGAACTAGGATAAAGATAACCTGTAAGGCCTCTAACATTTTCAACTAGGCTCTAAGTATGTATCTGGTGTAATGGTCTACATCCTCTTGCAGGGGTCAGTGGGGATTGCAGTAATACTTAACAGCAGTGTTTGTGGCATCGGCTTCATTTTTCTGTTCCAGAAGATGGATCTGGCTTCCCTCTCATGTAATTGCTAATATGAAATATATGTTTCACTTGTTCACTTGGCCCTGTGCTGGACTTGTGACCTGGAGCCTTTCCCAGCTGTCAATTCTCAGGCTGTGTCTTTTACAATCTGTTTCCCAGATTTCCCATTTGGTCTACTTGCTCTAGCTGGGATTTTCTCAGTAGCACTAGTGTTTTGCTTTTGTGTCGTTTTTAATGAGCAAACTGACTGCTTATTGTACTTGTCACATTTAAGTGGTTTATGTCTGTATTCACCATTTTCCCTTAAACCAGATGAATTCTGCCATCTGTGTCTAATCCTATAATGTCAAATGTATCATATTTGAAACATACGGTTTCTGAAATGTTTTGCATCTTAGACCTTTTGCATCATTAAATGGTAAAAACTTTGCTCAAAATCCTTGTACACAAATAAAAAAAAAATAATATATATATATATATATATATATATGGACAAATAAAGACTTCAAACAAATAAAAAAGAAATTGTCTTTAATTTTCTTGGATCGAGCTTTAAAGGGTTAAAAACCTCCTGCAAGTACGTTTCTTTTTACAGGTGCTTCCTTATCCACTTGTATATCATAGGTGATATATTTATTTTACCCACACTTTTTTAAGTGATGCTATTACTTTCATCTATAGTTTTATAATATTGTAATAAAAAAGGCGGTAGTTTTAACATCAGACCTGCGATTTTATAACTTGTGTATGAGGTGGAGAAATTTATTTCCCTTGAGACTTGTTACTTTCTACAATCCTTCCTACTACTTTGTGTCTTTGGGTTTATGTTGTATTCATGAGACATCTGGGAAAAGTAGAGAAATCCATTGCAGTCTAGGAGAATCCACAATTTTGTGTTAGGGTAATTAGAAGTCTGGTTTTATTTTCACAAAAAAAATGCAGAAAATTGTTTTATGATTCTTAAAGTTGTCTGCTTCTAGTATATGGTATCTAGTATCTGTATATTATCTTTTGTTTCTCCTCTCCCTCCCCATTAATTCCGTTGGCAAGATTTCCTGTATGAGTTCTTTAATACATGGTCTGTGATAAGATTTATTCTATTGTGTGGTATTGCTATTTGAGGTATTCAAATAGACAAACCACACAAGCATTACTTTGCCTGAATTTCAGGAAAAGAATAAAAGAGATATGACTATACTCTCAAGGGCTTTTGCAACTGACAGCTTAGCAAGGTTTAGAGACACCATTCCCAATAAGTGGAACTGTCATAAGACCACCATGACCCCATCATCCTGAACATTGCTGATAAATTTACAACATTGACCAAATCACACATCCACGTTTAGTATGAAATTTAAATATTGGATTTCTCATTATAACCATTGATGTTGGAAATTCTCTGCAGGACTACAAAAAGGTTTTGATCACAAGCAATTTCACACTAAACCACAATGAATTTCAAGTTAGCCTGGAACAACTGTAGGTCAGATTTAAATCTGGCAAGGGTCATCGCTTTCCTCTCCCTCCACTCTGCTTTTTCTTGACTTCTTTTTCTTCTTGGCTCTTGCTTTCTGCCTGTAAAACTACATCCTCGGTCTTGTAAATAATTTAAGTTTCAATATGATGTATTTAATTCTACTCAGAAAAGAATATGAAAATGTAATAACATTTGCATAATTGAGCATTAATTATACATTCAGTAGTTTTTAATGAGTTAAGCAGACTTTTAGAGGTGGTAATACCATCTACAGTGCAAGGTTAGGTCAACTGCTAATAAATCAGGTGAAGGCAGAGCTGTAATCTGAGAATGGCACCCTGCATGAATCCAGAAAGATGGTGGAGGGGAAATCAAGTTATGCTGATGAATAAAAAAACACATTACGAATACAGACTATCACTGAATAACCATCCAGATGGCATTGTCGAAATCTTTTCAAAATGGATAATACAGTAAATGTATCTGCCATAATGTGATTAAGTTTAATATAATCAATATAATATATTTATATTATATTATATCAATATAATATGATTTTATATGAAGTCTGTAAATGCAGACAGAAATTAAATACAGTGGGGATTTACTGACTCAAAACAAGTTTGTGGCTAAATGCGGCTTGGAATAGGTTGGAAGGGTGATATATATAAAAAACAGATCAAACACAGACATCACTGTCACGGTGCCCCACCCCATCATATCTAATTTGGAACACCAGGGATGCTATGCAAGGTTGCGTCTGTTGATATTAGCTCTGCTTTTAACAACCAAACAGCCTAATAGCAAAGCTATTGGACATTGGTCTTCCTCCCATCACCTGCTGGATAAAAAACCTTCCTTCTGACCAGGTTTAGAAAGTCAAAATGGGCCAACATCTCTCAACAGTGGCTGTCCACAGGGTTGTGTACTAAGCCCTACTGCTGGACACTGTGTACATCAATTCCTTTGTCAAGTTAGTTGACAGCATTGCTGGTTGGGCTCACGACTGTTTTGAACAGACAGCACACAGGATCGAAGTCACCAGGCCTGTGAAGTGGTTTGCTGATAAGAGTTTGGTCAATAACACGTCTAGGAGCAAAACGATGATTGTTCACTTCAAAAAGAGGACGCATGACCTGCAGCTCATCGTCATCATTACGGAAGATGTGGAGGCCGAGGCCAGCTTTGATTTCCTGAACGTGCGTCTGAATGCAGACATCCAATGGAGCTCTAACACCTTCGCAAATTATGAAGAGGGCCCAGCTATATCCCCACTTTCTGGGGATCCTCAGAAGACTCAGGCATGCGCCGCTTACCATCTTCTCCATCTTCTCCCACTGCTCCATTCAGAGCGCGCTGATTTACTGCCTCTCTGTATGGTTCACAAGCCTTACCATGGCACACAGGAACACTCTGTGGTCATCAACACAGTCTGGAATATTGCCCACCCACTTTCCTCCTTGAAGGTCCTCCTGAGGACTTGTTGAGTCAAAAGGGGGTACAGCTTTCTGAGGGACTGTGAACACCTGGTGCTGGGGTCAGTTCCTGATAGTTGCAGACAGCTTTCACAATAGTGCTGTTGACCTGGGGGGAGAAGTCCAGATCTAAACTGGAAATATTGCCAGGTGGGGAGAGGAGTAAAAACTTGTCCATCACCTTGGGGTTCAATCTAAGTCGTCAGGGTAGTGAAAGTAGTTTGGTGTTCGCCCAGAACCGTGAACCAGATATTTGCCCTGGCGGAGTTACAGCCAGACCCTTACATTCTGCTGCGGATTTTCCAGGCATGTGAGATATAAATGGATGTCTTTTGAGAGCTGTCATGTCCCTTTATTAGCTAAGCAAGGGATTTGTTGGCACAAGGTTGAGATCGCTTGCAGGGTGAATTGGACTCTTCGTAATTTCTTATTTACATGACCTCAAGGCACAGTCTTGCAGATCACGGTCTGGTTTGGTAATTCATAGGTGACATGTTTTCCTTTTGCATGATTTGGTTCCATTGAGTTGAGACTTTCAGCACACAACGGAGGGGTGTGGGGCTGAATGTGAAGGGCCTCAGTTGAGTCAGCTCATGGAGGTCCAATGCCACAGTTCTTGAGCTTAAAGAGTTTAAATACTCCCTCCATTGCGTCGGATAGAGAAGTTGGAGCAAGAGATGGACACAATGAGCAGCATTAATGAGAGTACAGCTCCGTTCCTCTGTGGTGGGAGCTGAGCTGCTGAGGCCAAGGTTTCTCATTTACTGCTCTATCGCTGCTTTAACTGGCACGTGTAGTTACAAGATCTGGGAGGTGACCAAAGGAATGAGGTTATGGATACAAGTGGCTGAAAGCATATCAGATAGGATTGACATTCCTCAACTCTAATGCATAGATATAACTAATTCAAATTCAACCATTTTGGCTTTGCCATTCAATTAATGAACAGATTTAAAAAGCAAAAGTGTCACGCAGCAGAATAATTCTAATAGTAAATCAAACTGGAATTGCATTTCACTGCTGTTGCTTTTGGGTTTTTAAGCTTCTGGTTTGGAAACTAAAGAGAAAATAAAACATTTGATTGAATTCATATTGATAACTGCCAATGGAGTCTTATTAATAACTCATAACAACAAAGTCAACTACTTCCTGCACCCAACACAATGCTATGCTAACGCTCTAACGATGACAACCTGGCTGTAGTCTTTCACAGTTGAAGACAGCTCGGTGATGTGGAATTACTTTTTTCTTGCTAAGAACATAAAAGCTCAGAAAGATCCAAAAGCCTGGTTCAATTAGAAGGTCCTGTAAGGATAAAACAACTCTCTATAATGAAGGCTGTTCTGTCATTTTCTTCCATTTGAACAAGACACCTCTAATGATACGGGTAGCAGTGGCAGCTTGTTAATATCAACCACCTACAGTACATCAGACTGAAAGAATACCGGTCTGTTGAACCTCTTTCTGAACAGCTCAGTCTCACTCCTTAAACTATACATGCTCCCTCATTTTTTGCCTTACACTTTAACCCAAAATATCTTTAAGTGTCTGAGTGTTTTGAAACTTTTAAGTATATTGCTGTTAAATGGTTTATCTGTGTTCCTAAAACTAACCAAACAGAAAAAAAACAACAAATAGAATAAACCGTTGAAAAAAGAAAAGTACATTCAACTGTCAAATCCAGATATACTTTTGCGTACATTAAAATGCTGTTTTCTCTTCAGAATGGTAGCATTGCAAAGAAAAGGTCAATCCACAGCTTTATATGCTTCTGTAACTCAACTCAGTTTGAACAAATCTCTATTTGTTTATCCTGAGAATATTGGGAAATTACAGAAATTTGAATGAAAAAAACGGTTAATCCTGACAATGTTTTTATCTTAAGAAAATCTTATGTCTTCATTTCCGTTTAATTTGAAAATTTACCTCAGAACCTCTTCAAGGCAACACACATGTATTTGTCAAGCACATTTCGTGTATGAGACTAAACAAAAAATGTCCATGGTTTTTCGTTTTCCTATCTGGTATGAGTTAGTTGTTGGTAAGTATGCCACTTCAGTGAGACACATTCTAGATGACTAGGAAATAGCATCGTTACAAGCAGTCTCACCAATAATCATGTCTAATTTCCCTGCTTACTACGTTGATAGCTCAACCTTTTCCTACAGAGTCATATCTAATCAATGGAACAGAAATACAGAGTAATTCTGCCAGTATCGTGTTCTTCTCAAAATGACCCCTTTTTCTTCTTCACAGAGTGGCGTAACTTTCCGGAGTGCAGAAACCTCCACCGCACCACTGATTTATGTGTGGGTTGGGAGAGGGGGGAGAAGATTTAATGGCTTCCCTTTTGACAGTAGCACACCAGCTAATTTTTCATCGGAGTTGAGATTCCTAAGCCTGGTCGAAGGGCAGAGTAATTAGAAGCAGACGAGGGTCCATTTAGAACAGGTCTGAGAGGTAGATAGGTGGTAATTACTGAAGATTTCAAGCACAACCGCACAGTCTAAAGCAACTTAATCCAATGATAATAGCTAATACGAAATGTCACTAAGTCACTTCTGTTGCTGCATGTTTCTGAAAGATTTGTTAAAATCCTTCCATACATCCGTTTTCCATAACCGTTTATTCCAAAGACACACACACACCCCAGCAGTGTGTGTGTGTGTGTCTTTGTGTGACCCGGTGATGGTCTGGCTACCTGTACAGGGTGGACCCTGTTTGTCTGTTCATTTGGTTAAATAAAGTTGACTTGAAACAGTTGTTCCAACAGGCAACTTCATATAAGATAAGAAAGAAAATGTGGAGGTTTTTAAACTTCGTTTACACACTTGGTTTGGTTTGAGACAACAACAGATAAGAAATTAAAATTTTAAATATAAAACTTACACTGGGATGTTTTTTTAGATTTACTAACACATGTGCATTCAATTGATAATCACCATGCAATATATTTAATGTAACCAGTTAATTAAATTCAGTGTGCAACAGTGTGTGTGTTGCCAGCCATCAGAAGTTAGAACTGGTGGATGAGGGGTTACGATCAAAGGCAGATAGGCCTGTAAAGTCAGCTAGAGTCTAATAAAAGCATTCTATGCAAGCTCAATCTCTGATGCTGTACTGTATATTGGTTTTACCATCAGCCATCCAGGATTTGCAGGTCTCGCATGAGGATTTCAGAATGCACACATGTAATCACATTTTGTATATTTTGAACGAAGACCTCTTAAATAGTTAATGTCTCTAATAAAATATGATCTAGTAAAACATTAATGATTTGGCAGTTTATGCTAAAAAATCCTCTCTATGCAAGGCAGTAGTTATCCAAGTGCAACATCGTTCAGAGGTGACATGAAGACCTTACTAGAGCCTTTATGCTGGTTATGTGTTGTATCAATCTGTTCGTCATGACTGGCTCCGTCATTTTTCCATTTTGTTTATTGGGGAGCACGATTCAAGTGGGCGGACAAGCTGCATCATGCCCTTCATACATGGATACGCTTGCTTTAAAAAGCCCCAACAAGGCCAGCCAGAGGCCATTGATTGTCGAGCTGTTGCCTTGGATGAGATTTCCAGATAATGCGTTTCAGGATGAAAAAGATCAACACTGACTTCTCCTTTCTCAACTATTCAAACTGCTGCTACCTCCAAGCACAGAAGCACATATCTGTCAGATCTGTCTGTTTGGGCTGCTGACGTTTTGACAGGCTCAGTTTTTGTGTTCACAATATATTTCTTACACTTTGTTTAGTGCATTAAGAGTCATAGTTCAAAAACATTAGCAGCACCAGATATGCTGCAGAACATGCTCCCATTTTCAAACAAAACTTAAAGCCCATTTTCCCATTTCTAATGTTTCTGTTGCTGTGTTGCATTCATCTTTAGATTAAAGCTGTCAGCTTGTTAAAGCATTTGAAAGAGACTGTACAAACTCCTTGAGCATCTTTAACTTGTTGAACCCATCTTGCTCCATAAGAGACCTTCTTCTTTTTCCTGATTCTGTCTGTGCTGTCTGCTACTATTTATGGTATTAGACTTGGAGCAGAAAATCACCAATCATTTGCACCTGCACAACAGATTCCAAATAGCTGGGCTTCATTAAAAGTTGTCTTCTGTTAAAGTCCACATTGCCAACCTTTCCTCCTCCCAACAAATACTTCTGCTCTCCCCAGCCTTGCAGACCTAATTTAGTGTGTTTGGACTACTCGTGACTTTATTAAAAGACTTTTCTAATTTCCACTTTTGTGCTTTAGCGGCGCAGGCACAGACTTAGCACACTCTAAATGAGATGGCATCGAAATCAATGAAGAAAGCCCCTGAATAGCTCACAGCCTCTTTCTCTCCTAATTGTGTCCGTCTTTCATCAAATCTAAAATTTGCAGCACAAATAAAAAGGCCTTGATTTCAACCACTGGTTGAATGTTTTTAAATGGTGTGCTGTCCTTCAAAACTTATGGTTTTTAAAAACATTCAGTTGAAAAGCAAGTCGGTGATGGTTGTTTGATCAGGCTTTTATTTTACTGCACATCAAGCTCCCCATTAAATGGGAGAGAATAATAAGATTTGGATACAATTTAATTTGGATGAATTGGTGACGTTCCCCAAGGTGCTTTGTCTGTCTCATAGTGTGTTGCTTGCATTGAGAAGAAACCTTGAATTAGTGACGATTTCATTGAAACTGACTCCATATCTGTTGTTTTAATCATGTAAAAGGAAAATGGATTTCAACATATTGTCTCCAAAAGCTGAAAATCAGTTCAATCCATTTGATTCTTCTATTTTCTAAAAAGCAGGAGACCAAAGGCATAAACAGTTGAACAATGGCATGTCTCTTGTTCACAGCATCAATGAAACAATGCAAAAACATGACGAGAACACAATAGAATGGACTCAAGAGAAAAACTTTGCCAATAAACAGAATACTTAAGCTCACTGACTGAACAGATCCGACAATTGAAAAGAAACACATATCATCAATGGTTGGTCTTTTTCCCTTGAATATGACTTATCAATAATTTTTCAATGGAAATCATATAAACTATATTTTTCAGTATTTTCCTAATTTGATGCTCAAGTTTCCTTTTTGTGTCTACAGAGCCATTTGTCTCTTTATAGTTATAGGTCACCAATTTTAGCATATCTGAACTCCATTCACCTCAACATTGCACCTCAAATGAGAACTAATAGAGATCAGCTTTGGTGTTGTTGTTGTTCACCACCAGGCTTCCAGGACTGCCTTCTGGTCACATCCGTCTCAAAGGATGTGACCTTTGCCTGTTTCGCTCACTGCTCCGCTTTGACTGCTGGAAGCCATCTCAAAGTTGGACTGAAGTTCACGGGCACAAGGCTCTCCTGGATAGCTGAATGTGATTGGCTTAGAAAGGACATTTGCGGGTTGAGCCAGGTCAGGGGAGTGTCGGAATAAACACACAAACGCTGCAAAGCCCACGGAGCAGAAGCGGTTTGGAAATCAAGATGTGTCTGGGTTTGCATTAGAAATACACGTGTGATTCAGTCAGGTTTATCTTGGAATTATTCAGTGTATTTGTAGATCTCAATCTGTGCATTTGAGAATATAGAGACTGTTTTAGCTCCATACTTTACAAATATGTTACACAACCCAGTACTAAACTGATCAGGACAATGATCAGTGTCCTTAATACATACGCAATACTTTATTTGAACAGGATTGTTCAATCCTTCCAAAATTCCCGGATATTTTGGAGGTCCGGCCAAAGTTATAGTTAATGGATCAACAAACAAATTTCCCTGGCTACTTTAAATTGTTAAACAATTCAAGAATGCAGAGTGAATCCTCTGTATCAAAGGAATAGGCTTAAACATAAACCCTAACCCAATGGCCTTTAATCCCACAAACTGCTCCATCATTCAGGAAGATCTGATAAAAGCACATGGTCAGGGAATAATGTGGAGAACATTTGTGAAGAAAAACAAACAACAACCTTCTGGAGACCTTGTCCAGAGGCTGTGTTAATGTCTGGGTATATCAGATCTACTTTCAGATGAACTTCAGGCAGAATTTAGGGAGGATTTCCAAATGAACTATGTATCCGTAACTGTCTCAATAATTTTCTGCCTATTGGAACTACGTGAGGAAAGATTGCATCGAAAGGGATATTTAAAACTGGAATGGCAGCGTTAACAAAATTAAAGATGTTTCTCATGTTTGAGAAAAGTGTTGGAGGCAAAGATGGATAAAAATGATAATTAAAACGTAGCCTCGGTTCATACTGCGCAGTGTAAAGTCAAGTGTAACTTTTCCACGCTGTCACGTTTTATCTGGTTTGGGATCAAATGACAAGTCAATCCAAGCTCAGCGAGGAGAGAGGAAATTAAACGGCCCTTCACTGAATCATATTTTCCTGAAAGTGCCATGTTACTACCCAGTCAACCACTATTTTAGCGTGTCTCTACATACGTTTCCCCCATTTTCTCCTTTACCTCCTTCTTCCCATCGATGCTTCCTGCCTACGATAGGTGCTTTACCGCCTTCTTGGCAGCCTGCCTGATGCTACAAGACTTTGATATACTGCAACCTTTTAACAAATTTTTCATTTCCTGGTGGAGCTTAAAAGATCGAAGGAGTCTGGGGAAGACAGGCACCCACAGGAGGAGACGGAGGGGGTGAGACAAATTGGCAATGAAGTGAGGACTGAAAGGGTGGGGGTGGAGGCCAAAAACAAAAAAAAATAAAAGCAGGTTGGCATCAAAGCAGTTTTAAAGCTTTCTTCCACCACCTCCTCTCTTTCTTCCCACTCAGTTTCTGTGGGAACATTTAACCACTGTGGCAACATTTCAGGGTTTGTTGTTTATTGGAAAGCTGTCTGTCCACATTGAGACATCACGTCCTTCCCGTTCACACCACGCTGGCCGGGAAATGAGCTGGCTGATGTTTTCTCCATATGTTGATAACGAGAACTTTGAATTGGAAACAAGAAACCTGGTAATGTGGTTCTTCATCTATTCCTCCCAAGTGGGACACATTTTAATGCCTTTAAAAAGTCAGAGTTGTATGCTTAAACTAACAAACTAGAAAATACATTTGGGAAGAAAACTGATTTTATGTGGGTGTGAAACACGTTTTAAACTAAATTTAGTTTTTTTTGGTTTTTAATTTTAGATGATTTTGATTTCAAAGAGCAAAAATGAAAATATATTACAGTATTAAATTGAGGAATATCAAGATATAACGTTTGCAATAAAATGTTATATTAACAGTTTTTAAAAGAGAAAGGCACAAGAATGTCAGGAAACACAAACCTGCTACTATCAAAGCACAAACAAAACTAAAAAAAACTAAAAACTATCACTGAATGGGCCCAGGTAGAAGAGTAAAAACCCAACTACCAACTAGCCAAGAGCACAAAGTATGTCAGTGCAATCCTGTATGGATTTTATCAGGAACTCGGATTGCAGTCCAGACATAATTAGATAAAATAATTGACACATAAAGTGTATCATGTAATTAATTGTTTGTAATGTTTTTTTTTTTTCGAGGCACATTCAGACATTCATTCATCCTGTTCTGAAATGGGTTTAGCTGAAATGTGTTTTGGTCATGTTCATTTGGTTTTCTTAATAATTAGTTGATTGTTAAAACGATAAAAAAAGTATGATTCTGGTGGTTTGTTAGCCTCAGTATTTTATCCCTTCGACTGAATACTTGAAATACTTTTAATATTATTTATTTTATAAATACTGTTGTCAAAGCATAGGAAAAAAATTACTGTAAGACAACAGCTTAGGATGTTTGGTAGGCTGTTCTAAAGGTAAGTCTCTTGCAAAAACTGAGCTATATTTACTGGGAGATACTAATGAGGAAGTTACTATATAGCAAGAGGCAGGAATCAAAGAGGGGCTGATGACCAAAAGAGAAGATAGTAGATTAGAGGGAGTAACGACCAGAGCAAGAATCAAACAACAAAAGACTGAGCTCTAACAAAATGACAAATAAGAATATAGAACGGAGAGCGGAGTTAAAAGAAACATCAGAAAAATAACACAGAAGAGTAAAAAAAAAAACAACTAATAAATTAACCTAAAAGATCCGAAACAACTCAAAACCATGACTAGATAAACACAAACAAAACAAATCCTTATTTAAACCAGTGACTCAAGAGCACCCAAAAGAAAAACAACAAAAGGAGAAAACATTAAAGAAACTCACAAATCCTCACAGTTGTACAAGGGAGTAGGGATGTTTTTGTCAAAAGGAGGAGGTTTGCCTACTCATTCCTCATTCCTTTTGTTCCTAAATTCCCTGTTGACAGAAGTAAATTAAAGATCGTTGAGCTTGGTCTGTTTGCAGCTCCTTTTCCTATTTAGGGAACGCAACCTTTTAACACCACTACCGGTCCCATCATGGTGAATAATGCAGCACACCGCAGAAACATGACTGATGCATCTGTGAAAGCTGCCTTCCTTATTATGATCACCTTTAAAGGTTAGTCTGTGAGAAACTGCATGCTGAAAGCTGCAAAAACTCATGAGCCCGAGGCGAGCTTTTGTTAAAAGCAGCCCATTCAGAAACCCTGTGCACGATAAGATATGATGTCTGTCTGGTGCTTTGGACTGTCAAACAAAAAAGTAAATAAATAGTTTAATCATTTGTTGAGTTATCAGTTCTATTGAAAATAGAACCAACTTTACAGATGCTTAAGTGGTAATTTTCATTTACAAAGTTAATGAACGCCTTAATGTCGCAGAGTAATTTCTGGAAATAAGTGCGGACTTAGAGGGAGTCAAATAGTCCAGACTAGTCAAATACATTTTCACTGCCCTCACTGTAGCAGTTGACAGTGTCCATGTGGACTTCAGTGTCATATTGGCCATATATGGCCAACACATACATGAGCAGGGAAAAGGTGTGTGTCACAGCCAAGTTCACAAAAAGGTACAAGCTTTTTTCCTGTCTCATTGCATATTGCATCAGTCAGAATCGTGCTTTAAAAGTACTAACTATTCAAAAAGGATGGAGCACGTAATGGGAGTAGTTGTACGCAGTGTTGATTTCACCCCAGCCAGAGGACTTTATGTAATCAGTTTAACATTATCCTTAATGATAAGGACATCCCATAAGGCCTGCCACATCACAACAAGAGAAGGAGCTCAGATGCAGACGTGGGCTGATGCATGTTTTTGATTTAGGGTAGTTTGGGAAAGAACAATGCAGACGTCCACCAGACCTTGTGTTTTACGGTGGAATATATAGACCGTTTGAGTAATCTGAACAGGATCATGTTGTCACTCGTTTTGCTGATAGCATGTGTGCTTTCAGGCTGAGGCTGACTTTGTGTGACTTTGCACAGCTGTGTCCAAAACAGAGCTTTGCTCATTTTCCATATTCTCGAGCTCTGTGTTCGACTGGACTAAAACAGGACATGCATGTGTGAAATTGTGGGAGATGGTGGGAGTTTCTGCAGGACTTTCATGTTTTAGTAAACTTGAGATAGAATTAAACATTTTTCAAGAGAGTGTTCTACTAACAGACATCCAGGTGGAGATTATCCATCTATTGAGTGATGATGACGAGGGATAGATTTGCTGAGGTAAGTCTGTTTTTAAAATCATTTTACAAGTTTTTATTTGTGAGTAATAATGCCATGAAAGTGTTAAGACCTTCTGAGCTTCCTTTGTCTGATTTGGACTGCAGTGACAAAAGAATGATAACAGATTTCTGCTTACAAATCACTTGGCTCAACAGTAGAAGTGACTTTTATTTCCCTAGACATGTATGGAACGCCACACTCCTTATAATTAATTAAAGAAACCATTTGACGTTCGTAAACATACCAGAATCTACATTACTAATTTCAATTTCTCTTTCATTGTGCATGTTCATTTCTAACCAATTGAAACTGGGGTGAATTCCTTTGTGTACAGCAAACATTGGAATTCCTACGATGTCATACTACTGTTTTGTCAAAGTGAGAACTGCAGTGAGCTGATACAGCCGTAAAAATGTACCGGCAACCTCTATACCACCATGTAATCACTGACCGTTACTGCTTTAACATAAAGCATCTCAATACATTGGTCCAGTCTATTACGTAATCAAAATAAAAAAAGCTTCATAATGTGTCCTGGTGGCATGAAAAAAACTCTTTGATAGTAAAAGTAACAGATCCTGACAAAGGGCTGTATGATTGACTGTAACTGTTTTTCATGCATCCTTCTGTCGAAACAGTTTCTATTTAATTTCTTCTATTCCCTTTCTATAGAAAGATCTTGAGCCTATCCCAGCGGCTACAGGTGGGTTACATCCTGGATCAGGTGACCGGCCATCACAAAGCCTGATTTCTGGTCACCACAAACCTGACTATAAAAAAAAAATACAGAATTATCAGAATATTAAGTGTTTTTTCGTGACGATTCACACTCTTATATTAACTAAAAAAACAGCACTTTATTTAATTCTCTTGTTTGATCCCGTGTTTTAATGACCACTCTCTTTATATCATATCCCCTTCCACGTCCTTAACTCTTTCAAAAGGTCTCTCCACTATCCTCTACCACACCATCCCTCACAATTGATTACTCTTTGGGTTCTAAAAGAGGCTGCAGCCCCCTGCGACTGCCCTCAGGGCCTCATCTAACTGCTGCTGGACCCACTGTCTCTAACAGGTCCTGCTCAGAGGGGGGCTGTTTTAGTCCCGGTCCGCTGAGGCACCCGATCTCCTCCACTTCCCTGCAGTTCTGCTCCCAGGACTTTCTCAACAGACAAAAAAACAGACGATAACCCCGCTGACGCATCAGCCAAAGCTTGCCACTTTTAAAATCGTGTCGTATGAGTTTTCATGTCCTCTGTACACTTCTCAGTTTGTGTGTTGAGTTTGTGTTTGTCCCTCTTGCTTAAATCCAAATATATTTTTCTTGACCGTCCAATTTTCCAAATGTCCACTTATCTTTATTTATCTATTTATAAATGGCCCAACCAGCCCTTAAATGGACGTAGTTCCATATTTTTAACTGGATTTTAGCATTGAACTGCCTTATTATCAAAATAATACAAGAATCAATCCCAGTAGGTTGGTTTTCCAGGGAAGCCCATTTATCAGGATCTTTTTTGCTTTGGCTTTATTGAAGCTCAAGCTCCAATTCATTCAAGAAACCACCGACGTGCTGGTTCAGCATGTCTCTAACCTGCATGTGACATGTGCAGAAAACCTCTGACCAACACTCAGAGTGTGTATCTTGTGTGTAAGGAGCTTTTGTGTGGTCAGTGAATGCAGGAACTCCAGGGGTCTTACACATAATTCTGGGGCATATGTGACCTCTGGCTTTGACCCACGGAATAAAGTGTCATGGCCACCGTCACCGAAAAAATTCACCAGCTAGACCAGAATGCTGCAGCCAGAATTTTGATGAGGACCAACAGCGTAGGGCATACTTCTCATGTTTTATTTTCTCTTCAATGGCTCCCTGTTCAATTTAAAAGCCATGCAAAAATAAGTCTGAAAAGAAATCTGAATGACTAAGCGTCTTCATATCTTAAACACCCCGTGTTTGGATTTTTGCCTTCAGGCTGCAGGTCTGCTCGAGGTTCCTGAGCTTCTGAAAGCAGAATGGGAGACGGAGCCACAATCAGACCTCTCTCTGTGGAGCCAGTTTGGGTTCAGGAAGCAGACAACCTCTCTACCTCTGAGATCACGCTTCAAACAAGCCTTTTTGATAATCTTATAGTTAGGGATGGCTCACGCGACCCTGAAACTGCATCCCCCATGATGCTCCTCTCCCCCCCCCCCCCCCCCCCCCCCCCCCCCCCCCCCCCCGCTCTCTTCCCTCTCCATGTACATGTGGCATCATTGTAGTCATTGACTTGTGCTTCTCTCTCCCAGCAGGTATCCCATGTCTGGTGTCATGGTCTTATTGCCCCCTCTTTCCTTTCCTCTCAAGTCCAGTTGGTCGAGAATTATGGTCAACCCCCCCAGCGATGGTTCTGACAAAGGTTTCTTCTGTCTTTTCTTTCCATGGTGGTAAAGTTTTGTGCACTCCGTTGCTTTCAGTCACTATTAAACTTTTATCTAAAACTGCCTCTGTATGAATTGGAATAATTTGGAATTTAATGAAATTGAGCCGATAGAATTAATATTGTATGACAATTAATTGGATTCCTATTGACTTGAATTTGGAATAAATCTTTGAAGTGTCTAGAGATAATATTTCTTCTATTTGGTGCTATATAAATCTAATTTGATTTGATTTGATTCCGCTGTGTTCTGCGGAGGGAAGTTTAGTTTAAAACAGAACTCTTCAGTAGCTGGTAGCAGCAGTTTCACTCCTGCTGAAAAGTGATATGTTGTCAAGAATAATTTTCTAATAACTCTAATAAGAAAATGTGAGTATCAATAATAGCAGGAAGAACATGAATGATCACATCAATATCAGAGTTTTTGTATTAAAAAGAAAGATGATTTTATTACAATGTATACAGAATGAGATTGATACTGAATTTATATATACATATATATGTAGATATATACAATATATATCTACATATATAGGCGTCTCTGTGTTTATTGTTTCTGGATGTGTGTCCCAAGTTATGTTATGGTGCATATCCTTACACAGTGCTGTTGTTTAAAGCAGTAGCCAAGAGGAAGAAAAATAGATTTATTCTTTTCTGTCTGAATCTTCTACTAAAAACAAATGAGAAGGAAAAACAATGATAGAAGACAGAAGGGAAAAAACACTTATGTTGCACCACCAGCACCTCGGGGCGAGCCGAGGCTCTGCACATGTGCTTTGAATATAGAACACAAGCTGCATTAATGGCTACCAGAGCGTGTGCTGGTGGTGGCTATCCCACACAACACACAGAAACGTATAGAATATGCCCGCCCACGCACATATGCCCTAGAGAGGCGCATGTTCAAGGAAAGACCCGGGCTCCGGGGTCAGCAAACCTCACATAATGTTTCATGAAGTGATCGTTGTCTGCCTAATTACATCTTCCTGCCTGTATTCATTTTTTTATTTTTTTCTCTGATGTGTGTTTTGATTATGTCTTTCTTTTCTAAAAATCCCTTCATTTAAATGAGGCAAATAAGGGTGAGCTATGCCTTTAAAAGCAAACACACAAGAGGTATAATATCATGTCTTAATATTTGAAAAACAAATGTCTGAACTCTATGCATGAAAAATGAAATCCGATTCTCAAACTCTGAAATGAACGGTGACAAGAAATGAAAGAAGGAAAATTGCTCTTGAATCAGTTTGAAAGAAACTCAAGAAGAAATTAGGGAAAAAAAGGAAAAAAAAGAAAAAAAAGAAAAAAAAGGAAAAAAAAGAAAAAAAACCAAATCTGAACGCTAAAAACGACCCATTTATCTCCCAGCAAAACCTTTTCCCTCAAGAATTGTCTTCCAGGGACTTGGAGCTGGGATGGATATTTACCTTTCAGCAGAACCAGCACGACTACTTCACGACAAAGCGATTTGAGGTAATGGAACGGCTTAGTCAAAGCTTATCCCTCTATCCGGTTGATAATCGGATGAGTGGTGGGACTCGGCTGCTCACGAGTGGATCGGCCCGACCTGTAGGAACTCGCTCATTTCTAGTTTCTTGTTTGTTTAAGAATATTGCATTTTTTATCTTTAGCACAGTTGGGAGGTTGTGTCATTCTCACAGTTTAGCATCACTTTTTATAAGCAATGAACTTTTGAAAAAAACTGATCTTCATTTAATGGAAAAAACTACAAATATACACACAATGGTAAGAGCAATAGTGCTCCAAAATTTGTCAGGGACATTTTCTATAATTCATATTAACTTGCCCCAAGGAAACCGTTCACGCACAGTTTGTGATGTAATTATTCAGAAATACAAAGTTCTCAGTATTCTTTCATATTGCACAATGAACATTAATTTCATTCACTGACAACAGTCTATAATATAGATTATTCTAAGTGGTTACAAAAAGTACATCAACTTGTCATATAAGCATAAAGGATAAACATTTACCCAACACACAGATAAAAAGAAATAAGTTAAAATTGAATTAAATCACCATGAATGCAGTTTCAGGAGAAGTAATAGAATTAAAACAGATATCCTAAAAAAAGACATTATTTCCCCACATTTATTTTTTACCATTGCCAACATTACAATAGAAGTGAGTACTGAAATCTTTGGTGTTGGCCCAAAGGCAAGCTGTTTAAGTTTGAAGGATCATGACAATGAATGAAATAGTTACAGCGCTGTGAGCACATCCATAAATTGATGCCTGGCACTGGGACTACAGAAGGAAGAGGAAACCGATAACTGGTACTTCTGATGTTCCTCCTATGGCAGCACAACAAAAGGCACCAGATTGACTGTAGCTCGGTTTACTGACAGGACCAGGAAGGGTGCAGCATTTCAGCCGTGTGTTCACTGAATGTTGGACATTCACATTTGGGAACATATTCAAACATGACTTCCGTGGCCACGCTAAAAAGAATTTGCCGAACAAGTACCGAATACAAACCGGTCCAAAACAAGACATGAAACCATGGGATGAAGTAAAAAGAAGACAATGTTAATGTACTATGGCCTTTAGGAACAACTGCAATTTGAGGATGAAGTCCAAAAACCTGATCCCTGAGATAATTGCAGACATTGGTGACGGTGACTCTTTTAGTGAGGGTGAGACTCCAGTGCAATAATGGAGGCCTCTCTCCAGAATAGATAGTGTGCAAAACTCCCAGGCTTACAAGGAAATGTGCCATCTCGCAAGAGGGGGGTGTGTCTTCTAAGTGTCCATTGTTTCCCCATTAAACTGACAAAGTTGATATTTACTCCAAGGTTCAGTGTAAAGTTTTAAACAGCTGCAAAGCAACACAAACTCAATTCTTTCAACTCACTATCTTTTGGCCTTGTTAGCAGCCAGAACACAGTTTTTAGACTCAAACTCAGGAAAAAGCCGCGTAAACTTTTTCTATTTTTTTTTTTTTTTCATCTTCTTGGTCAATTTTCAAACAGCTAGATAGTTATTGATCTTCAACATAGCGCCTTTGTGTTTGCATGTTTGAATTACCATCACATCCGAGATGGATACGTATCCTGCCAAGCAAACAAGTTGCCTCCTATGAATTACTGAAGCATCTTGCCCAAAGCGTTGCCTTCCCCCCCGTCTCACTGGTGCCTGCTTCCACCCCCTCCTCCTGTATTTCTGCCGGGGACTCAAACACAGAGCATTTATTTATGCCTTGTTGGAGATTCATTACTTGGTGCTGGCTTACCATTGAAGGCTGGTGTGGGCTTAATAAATTCAGACTCTCTTCTCCCGCCTACTTCCCAGCTTTCCACCCCAGTTAGTCTAGAGAGATCTGTGTGCGTGTGTCTGCCCTTGGAAGTGTGTGTGTTTGCCAACGGGGTTTTCCACTTTATGAAATTAAGCCTCGTTAAAAAGAAAATTTAGATAGCATTTAAAACATTTTGAACATAGATTCTTTATTATCATCAACTTCTTTAGTGCAGTTCCAGAAAGAGTTTCAAAAGATTTGAAGAATATGGATGTGACTAATGCTGATTTCCCATTAGAGAATTTGACTGCGATTAGATCATGATGTCATACACTAACCTTAAGCTACATACAAAATATTCTAAACAAACAATTAAAGATCTGTTTTCAATTCCACCATTCTCTTGGGAAAGCAGCTCTAAAGAAATTTGATTGCAGCCGTTCTGTTTGGTTTATTATTGATCACCAGCTGGAACTATTTAACATTTGGCCTTGTGTAAGTAGCATAATCAACACAGTGCTGCTTACTATTGAAATCTGTGGGTTTAGCTTGATTTGTGCCATTGTTCAACTTTGGATTTTTTGTTTCTGAGGTGAAACAGCATCTCAAAGATGGGTGTTTGCCAAAGTCATTCTTTCAAATGTATGTTAAACAGTGATATTAAAATAATCTGCAGATGCAACAAGTTTCTCTGCAGCAATTCTGTGCTGAAAAATGGTTCCTTTGCCTCACTTCAAGCTAAGCATTTCCCAAAGGACATTGCCAGTGCCCTGTTGGTATATATTATTTCAGGAAGGAATAATATCAGTTGTCAATCCCTGCTGTGTCCATACTGGGGGAGGGTTTCCATGTTGTGTAACCATAGGTGATTTAAAGAGCCTCAGTTCACCATATGATGAAGATCATTTGGTAGACTCATCCATTAATTTTGAGTGGATCTACATCTGGATTACATGAAATAGTGAGTTGAAAAACACATTCTTGTGCTGTTGTTGACAAACCGGTTGTACTGGTAAGTGTCAATGAACCATAGGATTCTTACATCATTTCAATATCACGTCTTATTTCACCGTACACGTCTTTTACAAACGTGACGTGAAAACCACTGTAACAGCGTGAGTCAACTCACAAAATGGGAAGAGGGACGTGGAAGTATCTGGAGAGATCCCACACAGACACTGGGAGATCATGCACATCCACGCAGAGAGGTCCCGGTTCCCTGGGAACTCAGACCGGGAACTCACAGGTCCTGAAGTGGGATTTGAACCGGGAACCTTTTTGCTGTGAGGTGATAGTACTGTAAAGTTCAGCTAATTTGGTAGTTCATATAGTTATATTCTATTTAATTCACGACTACATCTTTAAGATACAGTATTTAGTTGAATCTGCTTTTCCTTAGGTTAGACTCTGGTTTGTTTTTAGTCATGTGACAAAAACAAGGAAGTGGGTGTGTTCTAAAAAGTTGGAATAAGACAGAATAAAGCGTGGTCGGAGAAGTTCTATCTCCATCCTTTTGGTTCTCCTTCTGGAGAGTGATCCAGACACCATTCATTCGAACCCTCACGTTACAGTACCAAACGGGATCTTAAATCAATTTGAAATACTTTCAATGTAAACCTGTAAAGTAGTTTCTTGAAAATTTAAGTTCCTTTAAAAATCCAAATCTAGATCCATTACTTAGTCTGAACTCAGTTTACATACAAATTAATGCTTCTAAAAAAAGACTAAATGAGTGTATAGCTCAAATAATAAATGTCAGTTTTCTGAAAATGGTCTGTGCAATCACACTGTTCCTCTGGCCTTTAAACTCCCTTCTGCCAAATATAATTAATTCCTCATCTGTAAGTTCAAATCCTCTACTTGTCAGTTGTACATCCTGCCGACAGCTTTGGTTCAGGCCGGCCCCTCCTCTCTGCCCCCCCCCCTTATCTCTGCCACCATCACTCCCTCCAACAGATTCAGCTCAATTAGTTTCACATGCAGCCCATTAGACCGGGTTAAATCTTACCTGTCTGTCTGCACTCAGTTCATCCATCTTGAACCTTTTCTCCTCTCAGCCACCCCCCAGGGGCACACACCAGTATCCCCCAAGGACCTGTGCTGGGGTCCTCAGGTCTTCCATGTTTAACCTCCATCCCTAAATACAGTATCTTCTGTAAATGCAATATTTATATTCCCGGTTATGTGGATGACACCCAGCTTTATCTGCCTAATAAACCTGATTTAACTCTCTTACCACCCATCCTTCTCACAACGTCATACTGAATTGAAATCGTGGTTCTCTTCATATCTTAAACTTAACAGTGATGAGTCTGCATGTTGTTCTTAGCATCACACTATCTTCACAATCTAACATTTGAAATGTGGCAGTATCGGCATTCTTTCAGCTATGCAAAATGAATCATTTATGCATTCCTTCAGCCTCCAAACCACCCCTATTACTGTTCATGGCCTTGTCACACAAATCTTGAAATCAAGTCAAGATTAACTTTTAAATTCACGAAGAATTGCAGTAGATCAAAGTGCTCCCTGAACAGATAGAACAACACAAAACAATGGTGATAAAAAATATGGGAGATACAGAAAAAAGCACTCCAATTACAGATATTGCTTAATTTCAAGTGAAGGTAGGGAGACAGACGTGTGTGTTCAGTCTGACTGGAACTGGAGAACATTGGGAGCAGATCCAATATAGAGAGGTGGGCTTGGGGCTAGGCTTAAGGTCAGCCACAACAAAAGCTCAATCTCCTTTTGTTATGTCTTGTATGTCAAGAAAGAGTTGATTTATTGATTGCAGGTCTTTGCCAGGGGTTTGTATTTTTAAAAGCTCAAATAAATAAGATGCAGCCTTCCTGGTTATAAGCCAACGACATGCTCAGCTATCAGCTATCCGATGGACGCTGAGCCAGAGGAGGGAAGGCAGAATGAATTAAATCTGCTCTCTGATGAAGATGAGCAATGGATTAATGACAGATCTAGACTGATATACAATGAGTTGCATTTATAAGATAGAGAGGTTAAGATTAACCCTCTCTACTGAAGACGTGAAGAGATGCATAAATGTAAAAGCACTATAAGAAAACATTGCCTTTTACAGTAAAATTCCTTTTCTGAGCTAAAAGTACTCATATCTGGAAACATAAACTGTTCAAATTGTATTTTTTCTTCTTTTCATTTAACATTAGGAAGTTCGAGGTCCTTCACGATAAGATGTTTTTCATATATTCCAGCAGCGGCATCAACAAAGTGCATATTGAGGGTTTTCAGGGTAGATACACAAGAGCACCGTTTTAAAAACGGTGAAAGCTAATATATTTTTCAAGGACTGAAGCAAGCAGGGAAAGATATAAAGAAAAGACCATCATACCAGAGCAGAACCCTGAATGTGTCTTAAGGTGAAACATGTGAGGAAGAAAAAACGGTGCATTTCCTCCTGAACATCAAGCATGATGACAGAGCTGTGGCTGACAGAAGTCAAAAGAAATGACAACACTTGGTGACTGTCCTCTGCTTTGTGCAGTTTTTTTGTACACAAAACATACTCTTTATCGTTACATTGGGAATATTCGCATTCGTGTTCACTTTTAGAAGAAGAAGAATAAGAATACTTTATTGATCTCAACATGGAGAAATTCAGTACAGTTTATGTTAATGGGGCAACTAGAGGCAACATGTGTGCACTTGTGTAAGGGGGAAAACGTTTCTTGGAAAAACGATCCATGGGGAACGCAGTGCCTAATGTAAGAAAGCCCCTAAACTGAACAAAGATGGCACCTCTTATTCGACAGCAGTTGTGGAACTGTGCCACCACCATCCCTTAGACACTGCAGGATGCAGAAAGGATGTTGAGATTTTTTACCTCATTTAGGACAGATTACAGTAAATTCTCCAGGATTACAACAACCTCTGGCTAGCTTCAAAGCCTCCAAATAAATCATGACTAGTAAGTCCTCAACTTCTACAAAACACCTTCCACAAAGTACCTTTGGACTAATTCTTGTAGCACCTTTGGAATCCTCATCTGGAAATAACTCACATGACAACTAGAGAGACTCAAACCCTGTGACAAAAATGTAAATAGATTTAGAATTAGAAACTGTTTGTTTTTTCTGTTGGGGAGCAATGCATAGAGGAAAAGGTAATAATTTGTGTTTTCTGAAGCCATGAAGGAACATTCATATTCCCTAACTGATTGCTTCAATATTTACAAAACGATCTTGAGGTTGCTGTTTTTTCTTCAAGCATCCACTCAATTGTTAAAAACATTTTGACCCTGTCTAAAGGCTTTTACATTTTTTTTTTTTTAGTCCTGTCTCAAAGCACTTTTTATCACATGACCTTGTGAACCATCACAGATGATACAGTACCGGTGCTTCACATTTTTCACTGCTACTATGCTAACCTCAAATGTAGCAGAAGACACATCCTTAGCCTATCTGTTTGGTACAATAAAGTACATTTCCAGACAAAAGCGCTACATATATGTTTTTACACAAGATTAAGAGTGCAGGGGGAAGGTGTAAAAATGGTCTCAAATTGTTGAGTGACTGCAGTAGTTTTAAGATGGTTAGGTTTCACCCTTCTACTTTATACACCTAGATATTCCAACTCAAGGCCAGGAGCAGGAGCCAGCTCTCATTGAGTGAGAAGTGAAGTACATTCTGAACACAAAGCCAGTTATTTACGGGGACAAAGTAGATACACAACCATGCACACTCACACTCACTCAAGGATCAATTTAGAACCACCAAACAATCAGTTTCTGTGGGAAGAAAAAAACATACAAGCATGGGGAGAACACAAAATGGTCCTCTGCCGGAGTTTAAACTTGGAACCTCACATGCAGTACCCCAATATTTTATTTTTTTATGATAGTTTATTATAAAAAAGTTACCCAATCGATCAAATTATACGTAACATCTTTGCATACATAAAACATTCGTAACATGCACAAACATTTTTTTTCTCTTGCTGGTTTAGTTTAGACATTAATATCAATTTTGGGAATATAAATGAAGACTTTCAGGTTAAAAAACAGTCAGAGTACTTAAAATAATGTCTACTGTGTGACAATACATTCCATTGATATCCTTTTTTCTCCTTAACATGTAAATTATGTAAATGTTAGATATTCATTTCTTAAATGCAAACATAGATTAGAGGTAATAAGTCTGACTGCATGTTTAGAAGAACATGGGAAGGCCAAAATACACTAACTCCAGAACCAGCCCCATCAGCAACAGTCATCCAAGCATGTTCACTCACTCACTAAGGGGGAAAAAAAATACCCCAGAAAGTAAATACAAATGAATAATAAAAGAATAACTAGCACAGCCTGCTGTGCATTTCTATCTAAGTTCACAGGGCATCTTCAATGTTTTTTTTTATTATCCTAGCATGCCACTCTTCAACAGTCTGTGCTCCTACCTTACCCCCCAGACACACCCCTGGAGCTGGGCAAGGAGAGCTGCAAAACACTGATCTGGGCAGAGGTGAAAGAAAATGATGCTAATGGAAGTTTTACAGTCATTTTCTGGAGTGAGTATTCAGAATTAAGTAACAGGATCTTTGGGGATCTCACTGCAGAAGTCTATTCAAATTGAAAGTACATGAAAGCTTATTTGATAACTAACAGATCTGGTGATTTCGGTGCTATTGTGATTCCACATTATGGGATGTCATGTGACTGCGCTGCGTTCTGGCTGTCTGTGCGGTGGATTCATGGCAACAGGGCTTCTTCCTTTGTGGAGCTCGCATTCTTGCATGTTGGGTTAATTGGTGTCTCCATTGACCCTCGGGGTGAGAATCATGAATCTTAACTCCGCCTCATCTACATCTCCTCCCACTCCAGCACTGGGAGACCTCGCCTGCCTCCTTCCTCTTCAATCAGGGAGAGAAGCAGCAAAAGAATCCAGAGTGCATTTTTCGATGGTGGGATGTCACAGCATCTTTTCAACCTTTGCCCGGTCAGTAGAAGATCCCACTTCTCTGTTACCCATCTGCTGCCTCAATCTGTTATTCATCCGTGGCTTCTTATTATCTCCCCTCAGTCAACAATGGACCATCTAATTGTTACCACTCTTCCCTGTGACAAAGCAAAAAGTATTTCATAATGCACTCGTCGCTTATGCAATAAGAAAGCACGCTCTGCTCTGGAATCAAAGAGCTCGTACACATCAGCAAATTCCTCCCTCAAGACAATATAATTGAGTACATCAGAAAGGCCAAAGTTCAAGTATTTAATCATTCTAAAAACGACCGAATAATCTATTAGCTTGAATTCGCTTGACTTATGTGAAAATTAACTGTGTAATGTAATTTATCTCTTTTACAAAGTAAACCCCTCGGTTTTCTCATTTTTGACACAGTGTTAGGACTAATGCTGTCACTTTTGGGAGAATTTCTGGTGTGTTGTCATGTCTCCTTGATTACCTATTGTGTACACCTGGGGTCCCCCCCCCCCTCATGTGTTTAAATAGTCCTCGTTTCCCCTGTCCTGTGCCAGTGCGTTTTTGCTTTTGTGTCTCTTTGCTTTCGTTCCTCGTCTTGTCCACGCCACGTAAGATTTTGATTTTTGCACTTAGTCACAGTCTTGTTTTTGCCATAGTCTTGTTTACTTTATCTAGTACTTTTGCCATAGTCTTGTTTACTTTATTTAGTACTTTTGCCATAGTCTTGTTTACTTTATGTAGTACTTTTGCCATAGTCTTGTTAACTTTATTTAGTACTTTTGCCATAGTCTTGCTTACCTGATTTGATACTTTGTTCACAGCAATGTTAATCTTGCTTTGACACTTTGTTCATAGTTTGGCCTGCTTTGTTTGAACTTTGCCAGGCATGCACTCCGTCTGAGTGCATTTTCGTTCATTAAACCTTTGGTTACCAACTCTCCGCAACTGAGTCCTCCCTGAGGTCCACCTCCTGACAAATGCACATAATCGGGATGCACTGAGTGATGGCCAGGTGTTAAAATGTTTGGTACATAAAGACGGAAGATGAGACCTCTTTCACGTGTTGGTTATTTGATTTATTTTTGTTTTATTAGTTTCATATTTTGTCATTTAATTAAACATGATTAATTGAGATGGATTAATTACAAAATATGTAATTACTGTTTTTTTAGGCACCCGTCCTCCCACTGAAGTATGTGTATATTGCATTTAAATGTCTGAATCCGGAGCAGGCAGCAGTGGTCATTTTTGTGGATACGTTTTTACAAGACAGTTGAACATGTCCTGTGTCTGTGTGTGTGTGTGTGTGTGTGAAAGAGGTTATTACACAACCACTCAAAAACCCTGAGTTACTCTTATGTGCAGATTATTTTTACATGTGTAGCCTTAGCTGTCTGAGAGGCAACAGTAGTAATACATGTTCACAAGTCACCTACAACCCTCCCCGCCCCTATGATCACACCATGTCTGCTTCAAAGTCATGCCTTCTGCTCTAATTATAAGGTTGGAAAGGGATTCTTTTAGATATTTAGGGGCAAAAATAATTACTTTGGTGTTGGCTAAACTGAAAAGAGCTCAGTGTGAGGTCATCGAGGCCTCAACGTCTCTAAGGCAAGTCTACAACTGATTATTTTCCTCTGGCTTTATTAATAAATGGAGAAAAAAAATAGACTATTAATGATAATGTGTCATCTTTCCTGTTGATATCCCAGGGTATTATCATAGAAGCACAAACTAAATTGTCTATAACACTCTTGTTGTGGAAATTCTATTCTAAAGCAAAAGTCTGAGTCCATCTGAGGAAGTAAGAAATAGAAATGTATTAAAAGGGAAAACTTCATGAAGTGAGAGCTGCTCTAAAGTAAAACAAATCATAGTGCGTTTTATTCCCCTCTCTGAGTCTAAAATGAGACGTAAAGTCTGCCCTTCATCCTGCATCTACCTTAAACAATCCTCCAGACAAAACGTTATTAGACTAAATATGAGGAGACCTTCTCTGGGACCTTATAGGAAGACAGAGCCCCACGAGAAGGAAAAAGAACCTTTAGAATATTCACTAGTGGAAAGCGACCAGAGAGAAGCACAGAAATTGATGAGATATATATATATATATATATATATATATATATATATATACACTTCCTCTCCAAGAGTTGATGTGGTAGACGTTCAAGTACATGTCATGAACACATGACTGTGTCAAATCTGCAAATACAAAAAATGTGAAAAATGTGAAGTAGGTGAGGGCAGTAATACAATTCAAAATGTTTAAAAAATTAATTATCAATCCGCTATGCTAGCAGTAAAAGTAGGTGGATTTTTTATTTTTATTTTTTAAGAAAAAAAAAACTAAGTGGATTTTTAATTGCGCTGTACTGTTGATGTACATCATCAGTATGTTAGTCACCTGACACTAGAACAGAGTGTTTGGATGATTGTTTGATAATGATCATATCAGGGGTGGCACAGAGGTGGTCAGCAAAACAGAGTTTTACAGCAAGGTTTTCATTCATTCATTCATTCATTCATTCATTCATTCATTCGTTCAATTCGCATTCATCCGAATGCACAACACTTCCATTTTGCTTGCAGTTTGTACTAGATGTCACACACAAGTCATATCTATTTGGAAATGTGAATAAACACACAAAAAATGTGGATTTCATAAAAATGGGATTTGGGGGAGTTCAGGCTGCAGTGTGAACATAGCCTTAGTCTACCCTAGAGTAGACAAAGATAGAAAGCTTGAAGTACAAATCCCTGAACTGTTTCCCCTCCTAATTTGGTCTAAGCTTGACCTGAATTATGGAACAACTTAGATCCATTTCACTGGACCATCTGCACTATCCATTTTTTCTTCTTTCAGCAGAAGCATGAGGATGCTACCTGCAGACAGAAAGATTTAGCAGATGGCTCTGAGGGTCTTAATTCATTTCTGTATTTCGCTGCAACTGTTTTTAACCTGTCCAATCATCATGCTGCATCAAAAACCATATGGCTGGAAATCTCCCACAAATGGTCGCACATCTCCAGCACAATGCCACAAACTACCTCACACTTGTTCATACATACACAAAAACATACAGAATGCAACTTCATTTCCTTTCGTTTTTAAACTTAAAACTTCCATTTCTTTACTTACACCAAGTTAACAAAAATATGTCACTGTAGATTTTTTTAAAACTTCCTTGCCAAAGCACTGCACTTTTAAACGAACAGCAGATACATATTAAGGACAAAAACCAAACACAAAAGTTTCATAGGCTGTGTTGCTCATTGTTATGTGAATCACTTTGATTTCTCTATCATTTCTCAATGATTTGATTTGATTGTTTCTCACAGAGACACAATCAAATGTGGATTTCTTTCTCTGTGCAAAGATAGTTGACCCGAATATGATCCTTAAAATAAAAATAAACATATTCTATAGGGATTTTTTCAAATCTTATCAGATACTGACCGACTAAATGAAAAAACGTAATGCTTTAAAAGTCACCAATTATCAACTTTTTCTTGCAGAGTATTCATAGGAATCATTTTACTTCCATCTGTTGTTGTTGGTCATTCACACCCGCCCACATGCACATCACACTTCATCTCAGGTGATGAGTTTCTAATTGCTTTACTTTGTTGAGTGGGTGTGAAGATGTAATTTTCTGCTTGTGATGTGTGCACAGGTGACATTGGTTAGTTTGAAAAGAAAACTAAATACTGCGCTTCACACATGCACCACCATCTCTCTCTCTCTCTCTCTCTCTCTCTCTCTCTCTCTCTCTCTCATACCCACAGACATCAAGCGACCTTCTGTTTTTGTTCCCTGCACGCTCATGTGTCCCACTTGATCACACAGTAAAGAAGGATCAAAGATTTGGGCCTTCTTCACACAAATTATTGGAAGGCAAAAGATAAAGGAACATCTAAGTGTTTTTGTGCATGCGTGCTGGTAGAGTAGGGGGTGGGAGAAAGAGATTCAAATATTTGTTTGCTGTTTATTTCATTTTGCCTGTGTTAATAACATCAATGTGAAAGATGAAGCTGGTAGCGTGCATGTGAAGTCGCAGGAAAAGCGACATGAGAGGACATGTGTTCCGGTGCCAGATTATCAGAAGTTAAGACAGTGAAGCACACGAGATGAAAAGATGAGGGGACAAAGGAGGAAGGAAAACAAGAGAAGAGAGTGGAAGGTTATACAGGCTGATGTGATGACATTGAGGAAGTGAGAAAAAAAGAGTAAAGTTTATCTTTTTTGTTCGCTCATTAAGTTAGTTTTTTTCCCCTTCAGTTGTCATTATCATTATTATTGTAATTTTTGTTATATTTGGTAGAAAAGCAGCATGGTCACTAATCCATCACAGAATCACACAGAGACAATCAGGATACAAAGCTCTACACACTCACACTCATTTCTGAATCACCAATTAATGTTTTTGGGAACAGAAGTGTTCCTGGCCGTAGTTAAACATTTCTATATTTGACAATATACAGCATTCTACTGCACACTACAATGTAGCAATACCAGTCATAAAAACAACATTCTATTGTATTTTTACTCAAGTGATATTGTATTATATTATATTGTATTATATTATATTAATTCTATTCTATTCTATTCTATTTTATTCTATTAGATGCCCAACGTGAGAGTTGTCACAGTCAAAATGCAGCTCATTCACAGAACCCGGTCCTCTTGGAGTCTTTCTGTGGTTTCTCCAAGGGGACTCCATTGTTCTTCTGAGGGACTTAAAGGACTATTTTATAATGATGGAGTTACCAAGAGAGGAACAACCTCTCCTATCTGTGCCCGACTGGTCTTTTACTTTTGGACTTCTGTGCTTGTCATGGTTTGCCTGCAGTCAACACCAGATGGTTTAGAAGAGCTCCTGGTACCAGGAAAAATGTCAATGACCCACTTTGTGCTGAATCACTAGACTTGTGGCTCCATATTTCATGGATACTCGGGTAAACTTGCATGGCAAGACCTGGTGCAAACCTGGGAAGGCGGTAACTCTTTTTAAGAAAAAGGGTTTGAGAAGGTGTTCCATCTTCAGAAGTATCACACAACTCAGCCAATACGAAACACTGTGTGATCACCATCTTACACACAATTTCAGATTAAGGAAAATGTGCCATGTGACTATTTCCCAGCATGAGCTGTGCAACGTTAACATTTTGGGAATGTGAACCACTGAGGTTGTGTTAGTTTATCATTCGACTTTAACCCTCATCGTACCAGAGTAGGCCTCGGTACTCCAGCAATCAAATCTGACAAATGCATATTATGTGAACATGACTTATTACTTACTGCAAAGTGCTTACTCCAAACCACTTACTTACTCACTGCAGTAGTGAGAACAATATCTTTGAGTATGTAACAGCCTCTACACCTACATGTAAAGTTTGAGATTTCAGGAGGACCCCAGTGCATGCATTTTTGTAGATCACTCATCTGAACATCCAGAAAAAGAAGAAAGAATTGAGCAACTTCACAAAAGGACGGAGCAGCAAATAGAAACACATCTCGGGGGATTCTTCTCTCTCTTCCCCTTCCATGCCCATTAGCGCGTGATCAGAGCTCAGGTCGTAATTAAAGATGCCCAGGTGCTGCTGACTGTAAGTACACCTGAGCCCAGGAGAGGGAAGGAGACTGGAAGAATGGCTAAAAAATTTAATTCACACTGACAGAAGATGAAGAGAGAGACAGAGGGGGGAATTCAAATTCAGAAAAGCCTCATTACAATTTGAATAACGTTACACATCAGTCAAGCCTCTTCAACAAGCACAAAAGTCATGCTTGATAATGAAGCCCCACAGAGATGGAGCCTGAGCCTTCAGAATACCTTCAGGAGAAAATTGATTTTTGAGATGAGTACAAGGTTGGCCTTGCTAGAGCTTAGAAGGTTTTGTCATTCCTTTGACAGTTCCTGAAAAGCTATATTTATGACAAAGGGAATCACATTTGGAGAGAACTGTTGGCTCTGGTAATGATTTTGTCTTTTTATAGGAATGGGAATGGAAATGAAATGCTGCACAACATCATAGTACAAATTCCCGAACATCACAGTCAGCGAAGGCAACGAGGAAACTTCTTTATGAAACAAATATTCCTGATTGAGTTCCCATCATTGTTTCATCCCATTTGCAACTGTGAGGCCCAAACTCACTGCAATGTGACTTACTGACCTTTAAAATCTACACTGATTTTAAAATGTTCCTCTCTTGTTCTAAATCTGATCCCCTACAAGGCATTTCTACAAATTTCCACACTTTTTTAATGGCCCTTACTTATTTGTATCCAAGTGCTAATGTTGAAATTTTATAATTGCCAGCTAATCGTAAAGTTTCTAAATGAATGAATTCTTTCTTTTGGGCTCAGTGTGCAGTGCTCACTGCTGTTAGATGTCTAAAAAATATGCTCCTTACATTTTCAAACCAAACAGTCAGTAACCCTGTGTTTGGAATCAAGGTATTGAAGCACTTTACCTTGCTTTTTGACCAAATCGATGCCAAAACATTGGTATTGACATTTTAAAAATCCTGTAGTAGGGCTGGCATCAAGAACTACTACTATGAAATTGTCATGGTTAGTAAAGTAAATGGTTAGAGGACTCTGTTACAGTACTGCCATTTTGACTAAAACTTCATTTAAATAATAATGAATGTTGTTTTTCTTAGTGGAAATCCTGATTTTTGGCCTATGGTTAGCTTAACATGGATGTCTGGGAGAGGAGAGATGAGGCAGATTAGTTCCAGGTGAGTGAAACGTTTGTCCATAGGGGAATCCATAAAGGTAATGCTTGGGATTGATTCCGTCTCTCTGTGGTCAGGTGATATAAAGGGGCTATAGGGTTGTTCAGACCACCGGAGAGTGAACGTGCAGTATGAGGTCAAGATAGGCTGACAATCTGCCCAAGACCGGAGACAGCCATGGGTCTTTAAAGCAGCCTGGTAATAGCTTCCACTCAGAAGGAGGAATCAGCCCGCCCAGCCAGACCTGCAGAGCAGAAAAACATACCCTACAGCCACTGGAGAAAACCAGAAGGTATAAAAACAATCTTGTAAACATAAAACGTAACAGGTTCTCATGGTATTGTGACACAAAATATTTGTGTAACTAAATTACTCCCCCTGAAGGAACCAAACCGGGAGCCTTTAAGGCCCACTCCAAATGTAGCTCTCACAATCCAGAAATATTAGAGATCAAACCCAGTTGCGTTTCTACTGGTTATTATTTAACCCTCTTTTCCATGGCATCCACAGACCCAGCTCAGAGATGCACTTTACATCTACCATCGGTTGAACATCTGTCTTATAAACCTCCTTATAAATCTAGTTCTCAAATTGTGTCTGCACCTGAGTCCAATTTATGTATTGGCCCATCAGAACCGCGACAAAACAAAGAAGATTACAGAATTCAGTAGTGACCAAAAAGTAGCCAAACACCTTATACTATGAAAAGGGATGCATTTGTTAAAAAAACGCAGTAATACTTATTTAAGTATTTATCAGGACTGCAGACTAGGCAGGACTTCTAAAGAAAGTTTGGACCTTAAATCCGTAACTTTTTGCTCTGATATGATTCTCTATAAGTCTGTGATACAGAATGCTGTCCTCTTTGCTGAAATCCTTTGGAAGAGTAGTGTCCGAACCTGTGAATTGAACCCCTGCTGGGCATTATGGGGCTTTAGACATGTTTTTAAATCTTTCCAGACTTAAGATTCCGCTAAGTTTGTAGTATTCTGTTTTTATTGCTTGAACAAAAAACATGTTAAATCACTTTATTTGTTTGTGGACTTCCGCGAGAACTGAACCTATGAAAAACATTTTCTTATCATCGGTTTTATCCTGACTTATGCTGTTCTTTTTTCAACCGGAAGCCTGCGGTCACTTAAATTAAAGAATACGTTTTTGATGTTGCTCTTGAGAAGCTTTTCTCAGCACACCTCCTTGCCTCGCTGTGCTCAGAGATTTCAAAAGCATCCCCAGGTGAGAGGGGACATGGGACGCCTGCAGCATGTTCTGGGCCTGTCCTAAGGCCTCCTCCTAACCTCCCTTTGGTGTCCTGAAAAACCAGTTGGCATCCTAATCAGATTCCTGAACCTATTTAAATCCATTGAGTGATTTGAGACATCTTCTTATTTGAATATGATATTGAATACGGAATATGGTACATTGGTAAATGGTAAATTGACTTCGTCATGAAAGTTGCTAAAATGAAAAAAGCTATTATCCATCCATCCATTATCTATAGCGTTTAGTCCCGGTAGGGTCACCGGGGGCTGGAGCCCATCTCAGCTGACAATGGGCGAGAGGCAGACAGGTCACCAGCATAAATGGTATTATTACTATTATTATTATAGCACAGCACTTTTTATTATCAGTGCTGTGTTCAGTCACCTTCAAAAGGCAACTCATGTTAGCTACATGCATTGAAAACTAAATAAAATATCACATGACCATATGTGAGGGTAGGAACAAAGATGGACCAGATGGACCCTTAACCTTCATCTTGGCTGCTTTAACTCAGTCGGTAAAAAGCAGATCAACTGTGTGTTTTCCACTCCAAACACAGTCCTCTCTCTGACTGAACACAGAAAACCTGCATGGAAATTAAAAACAGGATTGGTAGAAAGGGACAGTCCAACGTTCATGGGAACAAAGTCAAGCTTGTACCAAGACTGTATCACATATCTGGGCTTGCTAATGCTGACACACTAGCCCAAACCTTTACTAAAGCGGCTTTGGTTCCACATCCCTCTGTAGCATCCCTTACTTAATCCCACTGTCCCACCGGGTCAAGTCCTCAGGACATGGAAACTGGATGGTCAAACTCCTGTGAGCCCCTCAGCAGCTTTACCAGTGGGACGATGTAGTCCACTGCTCCTCCTTAATCAAAGTTCAAATAATCAGTGGGGGCAGGCTCAGTTCCCCCCCCCCCCCCCCCGCCTCCAGCCCAACAGAGCACCCCCCCCTCTGAGAGCCTTCAGCTCTCCTGTCACTCAGTCATGGACGCTCACAGCCTCATCTCGTCCACATCAGAACATCCTGAGATTGTTGTTGTTTCATTTAAAAGGCAAAAAATGATCAATATGAACTCAATAAGGAAGGTAAAAAATATATAACATGGTATACATACTCATCATGATGATTAAACAAGATAAACTCAGTTTTTGATTAACTGGAAACAGTAGATAACTTCTAGAACATGTTAACTGTTTCAGATAAAAACTAAACAAAGATCTGAGCAGCAGTCATCATATTTGCTGTCTTGCATTAATTTCTCGTCTCTTTTTTTTTAGGTGGGAGGGTGTGTCAGAGTTTATCTCGAACACCTGGGCCAGAGTTGATCTTCAGGGAATTCAGGAACATATAACTGGGTGCCAGTTATAAACTGTATCTCTCTCCCTGCCAGGGGCAGAAATACTGCCTTAACTTTATTTTGTTTTGCACCTAAAACAAAACACTTACAGTAATTCATCCTCAACACTCTACACAAATCATTAGCTGATGTTTGACAGAGCATAGTTTTGTTTTTTGGTGATATAGATTTGTTTGATTTAATAAATCATTTGAGTTGACTGCTGTAATCAGCATGTCTTCAGTTTTGTCCATGCAAAAATCAGGAAATAGAAATTGGCTCTGGTCATTTTGGTTTAGGAAACAAATGTTTGGCAGACAGGTCAACAGGATTTAAAGATGGAATTTAGTACTTTAACATAGCATGCATTTGTGGATCTATGAGGACTAGTGAGGCTGTTGATCTTCCACATTCCCACTTGAGATGACCCCTCCACTCAGGCAATCCTAAAGTAATCCTGACCCTGTGTGGGTCAGGATATGCAAACACATGCATACTCATTGAAGGCACATCAAGATCTTCTAACTGAGATTGTTTCTGGCGTGTATCTGAAGATACATGTGTGCATGTTTTAAATGTGTGTTAAACGTTTGTTTTGCTATCCCATCCTTATTCCCAGAGTAACTCATTACCAGCTCCCCTTAACTACTACATCAAGAAAGTTCTTGACTAATCACAGTAATGCAGCAGATTTCTTTCGAGAAGCATCAGATTCTACTGCTCGTCCAGGTTTAGATGTGTGAGAATCTATGGGAAATGCAGATTTAAGCCTCCACACCCACCTTTATTGTTGGCTTCTGTCCAAATAGACCATCTTTTATAAAACCGACAGGATATGAGTCTGAAATGGTGGTCAGAACACCTAATGTATTCTCTCTTAATGCTGTTTACTTCAGACTCACAGTCTAGCTCGTTGTCTTTGCAATTGTCATATCTGATCATATTTAAATGGCTCAGCAGCTGTGTCATAAATCAGGAACTGAATGTGCTCAGGGAACTGGTTGGCCACTTTGTGGCATTGTGTGGGAACAATCCCCTCAATCTGAATGGGAACAAAACAGACACAATTGTTGAAAATTTTATTAGCAGGGATAAGCCAACCGTATTTCGATCCTGGGACGAGAGGTTATGGTGACAGAGAAATATAGATACATGAGACTTAACCTCTATTTAGAAAATGTACAGGAGTGTCTGTTAAATGCATGAATGTAAATCGAACTTGACAGTAGACAGAGAACCAGGACATGCATCTACACAAAGAAACAGGATAGACGATTGGATTTCAATTTTAAATCAGTATTAGAAAAACCCATCTGTTTTTCAGCCATCTGTTAGAGTGGCAGCATTAAAATCAGGGACATAAGAAACAAAAGAATTTCATACAAATAAACTCTGTTTTTTTTCGCTTGGGGCTGCTTTGGAGCCAATGGAAGTGAAAAGAAGAATGCTTTACAAAATGATAGACAAAGGATCCTGTGTCAGCCACCTTCTGTTTCTCCACTCCAGAAAACAGCACGATAGGTAAGTTATTTTATTAGCAACAATACTTTCAATAAATAGGTACGTCCAACAAGACAAAACTAATGCAAATTAATGATAATATGAGACCATTTCCTTTCAGATTAGTAAAGTTTTGTTTTGCAAAGTTTATGCCCCAGAAACAAAATCCAGAAAATACTTCATGCTTTTTTAATATGAAGGCAGAGTGTTTACCCAGGGGGCATTTAAAGTTAGATACAGGATTTTATATTATTTAGAAAGAACTTATTTTTAATTAGCTCGTTTACAGCACAGTATGTGTAGAATAGAGCCCTTTCCCAAAAACAGACGTTTTTTGGAGCTATTGTGGCCTGTGGATGGAATATAAATGTTCCAATAATCGGAATTTGGGTGACAATCAAAAAACGAAAAAGGCTGGTCATATTTTGCAGACATCAAGAATGTTTTCATGCTAAGTGTGCTAATTATAAAGGACATGGGGCACGACGTGCAGCTCATTTGAATTGACTGAATCAGAAATGTGAATGAATAAATGAGGAATTGAGCTAGTTAGGGATGAGGACACTGGTCATTTCGAAAAAAGATGAGGTTTATTCAAACAACATGCATCAATTTTGCGAGGGAAATTATATTTGAACTGAAACAAATGCAGCTTGATAGAAAAGGGAAAGTCTCTTGGTGCATTTCTGTAATGTGTAGGAAACAGAGAGGTAAAGGAGTAGCTGAGACCCAACTCCATGTTCATTTTTATAGATTTTTAGTTAACTCTTTGTGTTTCCTCCACCAAGTGGAGTTTTTTGCATCTCCTATGGAAAATGTTCAATGAAAAGATTGAAGTAGAAACACACCAACTTAACTAGTGGTTGCCTGTCCTTTTACTCTGGCTTTGTGCTCTGTGATAGATCTGAGACCTGTATGAGGTGTTCATCTAGTGACAGTCGGCTTAAGCACCAGCATATAAATATGCTTAATGTTGGTCAAAATGATCACAATCCAAAAAATCCAAAGAGTCATTTGTTTCCATTTAAGACCCCTCTGCAGAGTCACACAGATGACGTCTGACCCGGCTCGGAGATTTACCTCCTTCCGACGCTCATCCACATTACCCTTCTGTTCTCAAGGACCGATACGAGCTCAGGATGTCCATTATGCTGTCTTTGGGGACACAGCTCTGTTGAAGCCATGAACATTTCATAGGGACATTAGTGAAAGGCAACACGTCATTACATGAGCATTTACACATAATCACCCACTTAAGAAGATCCCAAAGGACATTGCATATCATGGGCCATTTCCACACCCTGGGCCTGTGTGTGTTCAGACGGGAGTGGTTGTGAGGCTGCTGGTGCGTCTTTGCACATATGCTCTGGCCTAATAGTCCAGCTGACGCATGCCTTATGGTGATGTTCAGAAATAACCATCAACATGACCCACGTGTCTTTGTCTCTCATGGCATCACGTACAGGCTCCATCCATTCTTCCTGCCGCCCGCCTGGTGCAAATGCACGAACGCATATGTTCCCTCCATCCCTGTCGGTCTCCCAGAGAGCTGCTGTCCCCGCTGGAGGGACCACAGATCAGATTTCTTTTTATTTTGATCCCTCTGTCTTCATCATACAAGTGCATCAATCTACTAAGCAAAAAAGTCAAAATCCCAACCAAAACGTGTGATTCTTGTAACAGCAGATTCCTTTTAGAGGAGTCACATGAATGCTTGGTAATGGACTGACGTCATCCAAAAGCAGTGATAAATAAAGCTCAAATTACGTCACCGGAACAATACTGAGATGTAAGATGATTTTTTGACATAATGAATTTTCAGAAGGGAAACATTAGAGCATCTGATCAAAAAGGATTTAGCCTTCAAAAACATTGAAAATATTGTCAATTAAGTTAGATTTAGAGTGATCAACATAAAGAAATCACTTCAGATACAATATGGCCTCAAGGTCTGTGCAGTCCTTGTTTTAAGAAAACACAGTAGACCTTATAAGATGGGTCCAATCAGAAATCATTGCCAGTCACTGAAATGTGTCTTTCTAACACTTTGCCACAGGTGCCTATTTGTTTCAGTGTGCACCCTTTTGAAATCTAAAATAAGATAATCCACAACGTCCAAAGTTTGAAGCTGCTTTATGTGGGTTTTTTGTATTGTTTTTGCCACCCCTGGATATTGAACAATGTCTTGCAAAATGTATCAACTGATCTCAAAAAGAGAATTTGGGTTCATGTTTGATCAAAGAAATAGGCTAAGAGATTGTTCAATCTCAAACTTACCTGTTTAGCTTACTCTGCTATTTTGGAAAGAAACTTAGTGTTGAGAACAATGCTGCCCTCTTATATTTGAAGGAAAAGAAAAAAAACAGTGGAAAACTGTCACCTTTTCACACAAGTCCATTAAAACCGGGTCAGCCGTGTCTAACATTAACCCTCCTGACATGCACGCTGATCCCTGCATGGCTTGAAAATAAAGTTGTCAGTCAAAAAGATTAAAAGGCCTGTGTATATTGTTTTGTCAGGACAGGGGTTTTTGATTGTGTGTGTTTTTATGTGTGATGAGATATCAGCAGAAATTTCCGGGGATGATGACTGAGGTCTCTCAGTGTTCCTGCAGATATTCCTGTGTTTTATTATTGCTCCAGTCCCTCCTGGGTTTTCTGATCTAGTCTTTTTCCTGTTCCTGTCATTTACCATACTCCTCCATTGCCACTTTCTCCTGTGCATTGTCATCGTATCCTGCTGTAAAAACGACCAGAAGATTTCCCCTCTGCTTCTTAAGGAGTTACTGTGAGGAATGAGTGATGGACAACGGGAGGCAGCTGGGCCCCATCTCCACATTCCAGCCATTTGGAAGAAATTTTTTCTGGAACATATAAAGAAAACCAAGAACAGCCCAATGGAGGCCAAGAAATGTTTTCTAAAATGATGTGAAAGTACAAAACAGTGGAGTGCTTTGTAAAACAGCACTTTGCTGTTGATTTGCTTTCTTTTTTTCGGATTTCTCAGCTTGCTAGATTCATAAATAAATATGTTTGGTTCTGTTATTGATTTGTTATATTTCCTATTAGGCATAATCCCATTAGTTGTTAATTAGGTATATCATTGTTTTCTGTTTGTTTAGTTGTTTATACTACTATAAACAGTTGTTTATACTCATTGGATAAGATATTTTTTCCTTGATTGTTTATAAATGAGTGTTTTGCTGAAAAGTGTGTAGTGTATTAGTGTAGATGTGTAGCCTATTTAAGCCTAACCATTTATTTAAGGCTATTTTTCTCCCCTGTATCTCTAATTACAGGCCGGGTCCAACAGAGCGTCAGACAGAGAACGCCAGTGGCTCGAGGGGGTTTCTTTCAGTGACAACCCTTCTCTGTTCCGAAGTCTTTTTCTACCTCTGTCTGAAGCTCAGAACCAGGACATTTTAGGAAATGATTACGATATCACTTGTTGTTTGTTTGCTTGTTCTTTTAAATGGATGTTTTACCAAATTGCTTTCTTCATCATCTTAGTGTTCTGTGTTTGCTCTCCTCTCCACAGTACCAGAGGGTTGTCCACCACCGGTGGAAAAGGTCATGCCCTGTTCCTGTGCCCCAGAAGAAGCCCCCCCCAGTAGACAGTGGCTCCAGACCAGTAGCCCTGACGGAACATGTTAGCAGGGCTGTGCAGAGACCACTAAAGGGGCAGGTGCTCAAAAAAAAAAGGGCACATCTAATCACATTTTAGGACAGAATATTAACAAAGTCACATAGCTATCAGAGTTTAATGAACAATGATAAATTACAAAATTGTGAGACATACAATCAGAGCTAAGGAAAATCTCTACATAGAACATAGAACTATGCATATGTAAAATATTTTATTAGTCATTTCTTTCTGCAGGTCTATTTTATTTTAGGAAAGTATTACAATACTCAAACCTGCAATTTAGCAAAATATGTAAATCAGAGCTGGACCACCAGACATATTTTGTCTTTACAGAATTAAACTGTTAAAAATGCATACAAGGGTACAATGCAACCTTTTAGTGTGACCAGAGGGCTCATTGTGTTGTTTTTATTGCAAAAAAAAAAAAAGATGATAATAACAATTTCAGTACATGTGTCAAATCAAAAAAGTTAAAATTAAAAGAAAAAAAAAAGAAAAATAAGGACCAAAAGGGCACATTGGGATCATGGAGCAAAGGGGGCAGGTGCTCAGGCCCCCTTAGCACCCCCCTCTGCACGGGCCTGCATGTTAGGACACCACAGGAGAGGCTTTTCCTCAAACACCTCTGCACAGTGGTCAGACCATCACTGGGAGTCACGTTCTTCCACTTCTCCAGCAAAGACCTCCCAGGCCACGCACAGAATGAGAGACAGGGGGACGCTCCATCAGACACCACTGTGAGCAGCAGGGGGGATACTTAACTAAACAGACCTCTAAACACCAAGACACCTTTTCACTTTCACTCAGAACTAAGTACTCAACTGAGTTCTAGATCACGTTTGAATTTTGTATTTTTGTATAGTATTTTATGTTGTGATCAGGCACAACAGTTTCCATTAGGATCGACAAAGTTGATCTTATCTAATCTTATCTAAAGAAAATGTTATCATCATAAGAAGATGTCCATGTGTGTAGCAGGTGATCATACCTGCCATTCACAGAATCATTTAAGTCCAGTGTCTGCAGTCAATTGGAGTGTAATTTGCTTTATCACAGTCTCATCTAATCTCAGTGTCTGGTCACACTAAACTTGACTATGGGGTTAGGATTAGTTCATACTACCCCAATTAAAACACTGAATTGAAGAGGCAAAATACTATTGGGCATGGCTTCTATACTGGAGAATTAAAGTACTTTCAAACATAATTTATTTTTACTTTGATTGTCAGATTTCACCAAGGGCAGAGGAGGTCTATTCTGAAAAAAGTGATTGTGATTTGCTCTTATAAGGCTGGATCCTTTGGGGAAAGTCGTCTTATTGTCAGCACAGCAGCTCTTTTTCTTGTGGTTATAATTAAAGTGATTGTAAAAAATAGAGAAAATGGGGATGTGGTGAGCTGCGTGACTTCTATTCTTTGGAGGTTTAATGTCCTCTGACATTATTCATACAAACATGAAATGCTAATTAGCTCAAACATAGAAGTCTATGTCTCTAATTAGTACAATGAGAGGAATGCCAATTAGTGGTATGGTGGAGAGACAAAGTACGGTGGTGACAGCCTCGTCTCTCCGGCATTACAGACATGAATGTAACTTATCGAAATTAAAATACGTTCACCTTTTGTTTTTAGCATCTTTACGTTTCCTTTGTCATTGAAATAAAAATATGGTCACCTAAGTGCAGACTCACGAGCTGATGTAACAAGAAATATGATCAATATGAGCACTCCTACAATAAATATCACCTTTTACAGCATCATTTGACAAGCCGCTGAAAAAGTGGGGGAATGAGAGAGCATGATTATGTGTCCAGCTTTCGGCATGGAGATCTCATCAGCACAGCTCAACATCCTTTTCTCACTTCTGGGCCATGTTCAGTCATTAAAACTTCACTAAAACGCATGTGAGCGTTATGTGTCATTAAAGCAAAAAGCATTTTGGTTAGGTCTAAAATTAATCATGTTTAGATATAACATTGTTTTTTAAAATCCTTACTTTAATAGAAGCTGTTTTGTTACTTTGCATACTGTTGCCCTAATTTCCGCTGGTATTTACACATAATTCAAACATAATTACAGGCTGTCATTATCTACAAAAACAAATGACACCCAGGGTCTGATCTCCAAAGCGATCGCAGATTTTACACTATCGCCTCATCTTATGTGGATTTTACTCTTTCTAAAACTGTATAGATATGCCATTCTTCATGACAACACAGTAGCATACAATATGTGTTTGCTTTAGAAACATGCGTATCGCATTTTGTTGCTTTTGTTCAGTAATGGACATGCTCATATCTCTTAATAAAGCTTAATCTTTCTTAAACTGTCCCATTCATTGGTGCTTTAGAATGTCCCGGTTTCACAGTTTTAAAACATTAATACCTTTTTAGGCAGAGTAGCAATTTATTGTCTTCCTGAAGTAGCATGTTCAAAAACTTCGAAAAAACACATTTGAAACTCAAATAGTGGGTGAAGGGCATTACACCGTTATATATATACTGTATATATATATACATATTTGAAAAAAATATAGTTTTAATTTATCACACACCATCACACAAGTCAATCAAACCCCTGCATCCCCTAAAAAAATGCGTTCATCATGGTCATGATGTTCATACCTCGCAGACATCAGGTGCTTATCGGACAATCTCTTATTATTAAAAAGACAAATAGAACATTTACTGGGTACCTCCATGTTTCCTGACCAAGCATAAGCAAAAGCCAATTACACCAAATGCATCAATTATAAAACATCTGCCACACCAGAGCACATTTACATTCATTTAGTTTTGGGAAATTCTGACTTTCTCCATCTCGGCATATATGCCTAGGCAAATGGAACAAGAGGTGCTATCATTTGATAGAAGAAAAGTAATTGCGCTTCTATGATAGGATGCAGTCACCCATGAACGAACACAAAAGCCACACTCTTACTTTTCACTCCTTCACATTAGGGACACTACTTTCTACGCTGAGCACAAGTATAATTTGTAATACATTTAGAGGTGTAAAATGGTGTAATAGCATTCCAATTCAAAAAGTGGTGTTTCATTCTATATGAAGTGCACTGAAGAATAGAAAATGCATACAGTTTTCAGATAATTTCCAGAACAATTAACATAGCAAGTTCTGAAATAACTGGCTACTATATATGTGTGTAGTAACTTGTATCTACCAGTGTTGCATAAGATGAGTCATTGAGGTTGACAGAATTAGTGAATTTAAGCTGATAAAGACATGAAACAAAGTGTACATAACTTGAGTATTAATCTTATTTTCATCCACTCAAGACAGAGAAAGCTTAACAGTAGTAGAAGCAATCTAATACACCAAAAAATCTAATTGAAAAGGCATTTATATTGGGAACAATTTTCCTTTTTTATGCTTACATCTGTTAAAGAGAAGCACGACATTCCTCCTCGCCCACGAGATTTCACACAAGAAATAGATACAGAGGTTTGATGAACACAAAGTTGCTTCAAGCAACTTTTTCTCAAACGTTAGAGAGTAAATGATACTTTTTTTTCACTTTGAATGGCATTTTAATCTATAGCTGGTGCTTCTGCGAGTATTTCTGACAGCACTGCTTTCAGAAACACACTGGCTGAGCTCCTCACAAGGTGGTTCACGATAAACAGACTTTTCCTTTAGAAAATGGAAGATATCCTGCTGTGATTTTGACGAATGTAAAGACATGAATATGTATTTTGTTTGTATAGATTTAGTGGGACTGAAGCAGGTGAATTATATCAGTAAATATTCCCATCACATCAATCAAAATGTTCTTTTTTATTGCCTATTTTTCACTGTGGATGGACCCAAAGCCACTGACATCCTCTGAACCGAATATGTCTGTACACTAACAGTTCTCCCATTCACCCCTGTGCCCTTTACCCATCATCAACTCAGTGTTGTTTGGAGGTTTCCTTGCATTAATATCTTTAACAAGCGCACTGCTCTGCTTCTGCTCAGGCAGAATAACAGGATGCAAAACAAGCAGTTCTCCAGCAATTCCTACATCTGATATGTAATTTCACCCTTCTCTAGGTTTACATGCTGTAGGACAGCGGCCCTCATTTTGGATTTGGATGTGGACTATTAACCACTGGCCACAGGTACTGTGAGGCTGACACGGGAGTTAATGAAAGGTAACACCTGCTATGTCTAATCAGAGTGGGGATGTGTTTGTGTGTATCAATTCCCATATTATATTGTTGACATAAATTTGGATGGGATAATTAGAATTGCTGACCAGCTAAGCAAAAAAAAGGCAGGCCTGCTAAACTGACTATCCATGAATTTAATAGGAAATTCAAGGATTTGTGTTAATGGAGTCTTTACCCAGGAATATTTTTATTAAAACCCGCTGTCCTATGCAGAAAGATTCAGTTTACATCACAAGATAAGTGAACACAAAGTCAGACTATTGTTTGAGTTAGAATTTGTTCACACATTACTAACTCATCGTATTCACTACTAGTTTAAAAAGATGAGCAATGGATTTAGAAATGTATGATCTCTCCAAGGCCTCTTAAAGCAGCATCGAAAGTTGAGAAAGCCAACAAAATGCAGTAAAACTAGAAAAGTCAACATTTTGCAACTTTTCAGCAACAGAACTGAGCACAAAGAGAGAGTCTGTTAACAGTGAATATTTCACAATATTCAATGCATAACAATCTATAAAACAGCATATGTAAAAGATTTAGAGAAGATGAAGATGCGGTGGATTGAACTTAAAGTCAACGTGCACGTATGCAAATCTGAAAGGACTATAGAAGTTACAGAGGTCATGTTATTCTGGGAAGTGTTTGCATATTTCAGAAATACAGTGCAGATCTTCTGGCCACATCTGTAACAACAGTATGACCTTGTTGTAAAAGAGTCCGTATAAGGGTCTGCCTGCAGATATCTCTTTTGACCAGTTCAAAGTTTGACATACGGAGCGCCAAAAGCAACCAAAAAACCCAGGAAAGCTGAGCAGCTTCAGTTCTAAACTAAAAGATCTGCCAGTCCCACATAAAGTAAAAATGACTCTTTGGGTAGGTTTGGCTCAGGTTGTACAGCTCTTATTCTTCATTTGGAAGATCAGTGGTCCAATCAATAGCCCATGAAATACACCACAGATATGTGACCACCAGCTAGAAAAGTGCACTCACACAGCAAGCCTGCCTTCTTAAGGGGGGGGGGGGGTAATCACCTACATCACTGCCATCACAGTGAACACCTGTTTGAGTGCCATTGTTCCAAAAATTGATATAAATCTTTGCGGGTTAACTGAGGCCTAAAGACTTTAGGTCTGACTTGTACTACAGACGTGAGCCAACGTGACTGAAACGCAGACAATCACTCTGAAAGAAATTGAAAATGAAACGCTAATAGGAGTTTATTTGCTTAATAAAGAGTTGATCTGTTGTTAAATGATGCCCCTTCACTAACTAGTGAATCTGGATCTTGTACAATCCGTTGTTTATTATGCTTTGTCATATTTCTTAACATTTATCTTAATTTGTTCATGTATCTCTTTGTGTTTGCTATTACAAATGTATTACATTGACAAATTTATTATTTTCTGTCCTAGTTGTTCCATTCCATATTAGGCCCTTCATGGCCTTTACTAAAAGACCAAAGATAAGACCAAGACAAAAAGTGAAACTGCAGACATGTAAACTCTTGTAAAATGAAAATGAAACAGGAGCACAACACATGTTCACCTGACAAGCTGCCATCATGAATATTAGGACTCTTTTTCATATCATATAAGTTAAGGAAGCAGTGATATTTACATACGAATGTAAATAAAATTGAACATTGAGCAGAATTCATCAGGTTCACATACCCCAGTAAAATAGGCAGATCATTGTTTTTTTTTATCTTGTCTGGGATCAAGGGCAGTACAGAAAAAGCACTTATATATCCCAAGCTATACACTATCAGTGGCATAATTGACAGTGCAGTCCTGCCATTGATGAGAGACAAAGCACACATTTAGCCGGCCCATTTAGCCGGCCCACTGAGGCTTTCAGCTGCTCCCGCGTTGTTGATCAGGAGCTGTCACTGCATGCATCAGCGATGAGCCTCCACAGCAGCGGGGCTATTTGAAATCAATGGGGTCATAACTGTGGCGTAAATAGATAGAAAATTGTGCCGCTCGCTGGAGGCCAGAGAAGCATGTGGCCAACATCAATATCTAGTGGAAGAAGCAGCACTCTCCAAGCTTGGGCTCCAAATTGAATTCCATGGATAGGTAGATGGGAAAATGAAAACATTGATAAACCTCAATGAGCTGCGTGAAGACTTCGAATGTGTAATTTTTTTCTGCAATCAGTGGCGTGCATTGGGCACGGTATGCTGTAAGGACACGGGACTCTGTGTACTGTACAGCGTGTTCTATTTGATAGTCTGAGAGCGGCCAAATTGGCAGCTAGAAAATGATGGATTGTTATGAATGGCAGCAGTAATGTTCTGTGCCTGGGGGAGCAGTCAGAGCCCCTTAACTCCACAAAGGCCACGAGCATAGCAGGAATGATCACAGCTGGCCACATGTGATCCCTACAAGTAGTTTGAAGACAAAATGGTTTTTGGACTATTTATTTAGAAGATAGCAAATGACTAAATTCTGATAATTATTCATTTGTTATTTGTGCAAATGGTGCAATGGAGTCTTTCTTAACTCATTGACTGCCAGCCATTTTCAGAACAGAGAGTCGCTCACTGCCAGAGTTTTTTGAGAATTTTGACTGATTTTTCAAGAGCCACAGAATAGTTTGTGCTATGACTATGTAAACACCAAACACACCAAAAGAAAGAGGAGACTCTCTTCTATCATCAGGAAAAAAATTTTGTTTCTACCTTATTCCGTTCTTCTTCGACGTGCGTCTCACCGGCGCCATTTCTCTCATAGCGAACCATTGCGTTTGTTTTTATTTGCTTACAATCTATGCTAATCTCCCATCAAAAGTGGCACAGCTACCTAGAGGGTCAATTTGTTACTACATACTCTGTCTAGAAGCCCATATTTACGGAAAAACTTTCGCCGATCGTCCCCCAAGCCACTCGCATTGAAAAAAATAAAAGACGTCTATAGACGTCTTTGGCAGCGAACGAGTTAAATGTTACCAGCCAGAGGTTTGCACACATCTCACAACCTACTTGATCGGTTTGTTTCATTTCTTTAAGTCTCCGGCAAAGGTTTCCAAAGCTGATCGCACTTTCCACAACAGAATTCCACAACATATGCAGCCTTTTTGTGGAGACTTTGAAAGATTTCAGCTGCATTTCCAGCATAGTATATAGTATATTGTCTAAACTCCAAGCTGCTGGTAATCCACCTCCAGCTCTTCTCCCGGGATGCTAGCATTGCCTTGTTTACTCCTGTTCTTCCTGAAGTCAATGATCGTGTCTTTTGTTTTGCTAGGGTTCGGGTTAGGGTTAGGTTAAGATGAGGTGATTGCTTCCACACCTTCCAAATGACAGAACAGTTCTCTGTATCTGGCTTCTTCTCCATCAATGATACCCCCCACAAATGTTTAGTCATCAGATTGTTTATGCAGATGACAGGATTTAGAGTTGTATTGGAGGATGAGGCTGTTAGCGTCCATGACGGAGCTGCAGGGGGAGAGAGGTGTGACTGGAGGGCTGTGGGCTCGGGGTTTGAGGCAGGGGGTGAACTCAACCTGTTGAAGAACATAGAGCTCACAAGCTCTTTCCAGATTTCCACCAGTCTGATCCCCATTTAACTTGCGGGGATGCTGCTTACCAAACAGAAGATGACAGAGTCTCTAACACACTTAGTCATGGTGTTGACGTCCCAGTCTGTAGCCTCAAAGAACAGACGTCAGAGCATCTTCAGCTTCAATTGCCTAGAATGAATGGTCTGTGGGATGACTGGTTGCTGCTGAACAGGTTCTGATGGGCTTGTTAGTGGAGGTTAGAAGAACCGTTATGGTCAGATCTTCCTAAAGGGGGTGGGCCAGAGCACTGTGCATTTTTTAACATTTGCATAAAACTAGTCAAACATCTTTTCTTTCCTCTTGTGATGCAGCTGACAAATCTGTCGGAATGTTGGTCATGTAGCAGAGAGGAAGACGCTGTTGAAGTCTCTATAGATTGTGATGAATGCATTAGGATGCTGTGTCTGTAGCCTAGCAACAGCAGAGCTGACGACGTTACGGGCTGTGTCTGCAGCAGCCCCAGACAGGACGCAAACTGCTACCAGAAGAACACAAATAAACTGTCCGGGTAAATCATGTGGACAGGAACTCTCACTAACGGTTCCCCGTCCCCTGTGCAGATCTTCTCCTGTACGGTGGTAACATGTCCAGGACGACACCAACAACAAAGTACTGTTGGTAAAGCACAGAATACCTCCTTTTATTCTTTCGGAGAACTTGTTAGCACCACCAGCTCATCCATTTTTCCATTTTGTCAGCCATGATCTGACATTTAAACCATCAGAATGGTTTAAATGTTTGTTTTTCCTTTTTTGTGTTTTTTTTTTTTGCTGTCTCACTCCTGCCCGGCATCATTTTCTCTACCTTTTTGACTCTTTTGGGATTCTGCTTTTTGTTTCATGGATTATTTTGATTTTATATAGATCTTTCTTCCCTTTTTTTAACCTTTTGATTATCAGTTTATCTCGCTGGTAAACAACACTCCTGTTGCCATGGAAACTCATTACAATAGGTCCTCAAAGAGTCCAAAGTACACAAAGAAATCCCTTCAGCAGCACAGCCTCTGGATTGGAGTGAAAAAATGAAAAAAAGTTGTGTAAAATGAAAAAATAATCTGACAGAGATTGCTTTCAAAAACGTGTTTTTAGTCAGACGTTTTACAGCAAATTTACAGCGTGGTCTTTATTGTTTGTTGCATTTTATAACTGGCGGGATTCACATTAAGTAGTTTCTTATTTCAAAATCAGGCTTCTCCCTGACCACCCCTTGGAACCCCAGACGATTAGGCTGAACGTGTAACTGTTAGTAGACCCACGCCCAATATGGAAACGCCAAAATCATCTAAAATCAAGTCCTGCTTTCAGTCATCCATCCCAAAGCTTACAGGGAAGATCAACCTTACTTGAGAAAACGTTAATTTCTCATCTTTTCTCCAAACAATTCCAAGAATTTAAGTGTCAGAAAATCTCCTTGTTCTAACCAGATCTTAAATTATGACCTCAGACAAACATAAAAACATATCCATGACAGCCAGGCTAACCATTCTTTAAAAAGATTAAGTAAATCGGTAGATAGAGGTCTGTAGTTGACAGGTGATGCTGATTGAATGCACTTAATTGGTTCATCAACAGCAGCTGTGATCACCTTTATACAAAAAAAGGCTTAAGCAGTTTGCTGGAGAAGAGTATCTAAGCAAATTCTGATTCAAAAAGATTGACAATGATTATAGAAACCATCATTACTACACATCACTCTGGGGTGAGTTGCAATGGTATTTTATACTGAAACAGATCATTTATATGACAAAAACATGCTTCTCAGGCCTCAGATCATGTTGCTAAATGTTTCAATTCACAACAGTGCAATATGAAAGACTGAACAAGTGTGGTTTGTTTGGGGGGAATGAGAGAGGAAGTTGCTTTTCTCCGGGAAAAAACATGGCAGAGCAGCGTCTGAACAAAGCCTGAGACTGCTGGCACACTGTGGATTGGACAGACTACACCGAAATGGAGAAATTTGGACTGAATGCACAGCAGCACATTTGGAAACAACCAAACACAGAATATCAAACCGTGTACCAGCTGTGTGGCACAGCTGTCTTTATATTGCTGTGTGTATTGCTGATATAATGGATACCAAAATAGCCTTACTGACTGTGCCATCCACACTGGTTGTGTAGCAATGTTTTCCTCTCCTACAAACCTAGATTATTGAGAAACCTGGCATTTCTATATTTATTATTTACCGCTCATCATTGAACCCGAGGGATATAATTCCGTATCTTTTCAAATATTTCTTCTGTTTAAAAGCTTTTTTGTTGTTGTTCTTGATGGAAAAACATACTTTACAAGAAAGGAAACTCTCTCAAAAAAACTCTGTTTCTCTTTCTGGATCTCTGTCATCCACCTCCTTAACTGTCTGGAACCTAATTGCAGTAATTAATATGTGTGACCTACGGTTGCTCCCGGTTCCTGTTATAGCTTGGTCTGAGTATTGAAGTGTGAAATCAATTTACTGCTAATCACTGGTGGTGGTTGTCTGTAGGCTGACTCTGGGGAGCTGGTTCTTAATTCACTTCTTCTGTTCTAACAGTAGAAAGAAGCCGAAAAGAGGAACGGAGTAGATAAAAGTTTTAAAACCGTTGGTTTAAAGAGTTTTACGCAGCAGATGCTCTACTGGTAGGGCACTTCAAGAAGTCATAAGACATATACAGGTTAGTTCATCGTCTGGCTATGTGCAAGATCTCTTTCTTTTTGACACTGAGCGGAACCGTCTGTGCAGAGTAAAGATTTGTATGCATATGTATATTTATATTTACTACCATTTAACATACATCTCTATAACTCTGGGTGTGCTGGTTAATTTTGTGGTGAGAAGCTGACAATAGTCTGGCTTTCAGTGCTGCACAGACAAGCCTGAATATTCATATCTGAGGCAGTAACTGATTAAAATGGCATCTCCTGCCCGGTTGAGTCTCAGAACGTCATGTCCAAGGGAATCTGCCAAACCAAGCTTTTGATTAAAACCAATCAGAGATGCCCAACATATCAAAACCGGCTGTTTATCTCCGTCAAAGGAACCCAAAACGTAGTCTGTTAGACAAGCAGCTAACATTTATTTAAAGAACCAAACAAATTTTAACGAGACAGCAACCGATTTCCTTTCTCCCTTCAACATTATAAAACTGTAGGTAACATTTTGATGCATGGATTAATAATCATGGCATGACAAATTACCAAAAACTTATGCAGGAGGAAACACATTAAAGTACTAATGTGTGTGTTTTATGTGACCCATAGCCAATAAGGTGTATAGAAATTTATGTTTTCGATTTCAGTGTTGCCTTGTTTTTGCTCTCTTGTTTGACAAAGAGATTTTGTCTGTCAAATACATGTATATATCAGCATGATAAAAGTATTACGTACACTATAGCGTGTTGCACTGAGGTTTACAGCAAATATGAAAAAAAGGATTTTATGAAGGATTTTATACACAATGTTTATTTGATAGTTTCTCCCATTGATTCAGAAACCCTGGTATATTTGTATAAATAAAGCAATTATTTGTATTCTGGACTATGTCACCGTGATGTACAAGTTACTGTCACTGTTCAAAAGCTGTTTTACTTTATATCTAACCTGTCTGTAGTGAATTAAAAAGGCATTTTAGGAATGGAACTCTTTGCGTTGAATTAGCGGCAGAAACACCTGATTTAACTAAACCAATTTAAATGTACTGTCAGAAGCATCTGGCTGTAAAGGTTATTGCTAATTATAATTGCCCACTTTGCGCTGCCATGACTGATGATGACCTCGTCTGTCCTTTAGTACTGATGTATAAGATTATGCAGGAGTCTTCAGCCCCCCCTCGCTGCTCTTCATCCCACCATGAAAACTGGAAATGTACGCATTGGTTTGTCTAAATGTGAAATTCTGAGTGGTTATGCATTACATGCATGAGTATGAACAATGCTTGTGTCATTCTAGACATGACACGATTCTGTAAGTCTTCTTAAGGCTGCAGAGGGGCCGGGGGGGCTGCCACTGCCATGTCACAGCATGAGGGTCCTTAGATTGAATACTATCTGGGGCCATTCTTTGCCAAGTCCGCATGGTCAGTCTTCCATTACGCTCCAAACTAAACGCTCTCACAAAAGGCATTCAAGTGATAACTGACGGGCTCTACGTGGATAAGGTGGTACATCTTCACTTTAATGTAGAAGCATTCATGAAAAACAACAGAAGGATTTAAAGCTTTCTGTTGGAAACTCGCTTTGAGGCAGAACATTTTGGTTTTTTCATTATTTTGTGACAGAAGTTTTCCAAAGGGGGGGATTTGATTAAACTGACATTAAGTAGAAATCCAGTCTGCGGCGTAAAATCAGCCTCCCGGTACACTGTGACTTGGAGGCTTTTCCACCAATCTAGAACCTGGAGAGGGTCAAACTGGGAAGGTCAGCGATAATGACTGTGAAACACTCCAAATCATGCTCTTTCAGACTTTCAAAATATGGACAGTGCCCTCAGCATATCAGTTATTTAAGTTTAAAGCACTGGAGAGCCTCTCTGAATCAGCAGCTCGGGTCAGGATGGATCGTCCGAATTAAGACCTGAGACCACCAACAAATCTTCAAAAACACTTTCTATCAAACAACAGTTTGGTGGTTTGGTCTGTGAGAGAAAACCAGTCGAGAAAGAAAAAACACTTAGAAGTTTTCTTATAGATGGAAAAAGGAACAAAAATACACCCATCATCATGTTCAGTGTTGGGTAAGTTACTTTAAAAATGTAATCCGTTACAGTTACAAGTTACCTTGTTTAAAATGTAATTGTAGTGTAACTTTTTCGATTACTTTAAAAAAGTAATGTAACTAATTACTTTTGATTACTTTTTGATTACTTTAAGGTTTTAATGAGTATTAACCCATGATTAATTTTAGCATTAGCTATTGGCCGCAGCTAGCAGTTCAAGGCTAACGTCTTGTTAATGATCATAAACAACGTAAATAAATACGTAAATAAATCGGAGACAAGGCAGGTCAGTCGTATCCGGATACAACATTTTAGGATCTATACTTTTTTAAGTATCGATACTTTTGACAACCCTAGTCTGAAATGTAGGACATGTCCGGGAAAAAGAGGACGTCTGGTCACCTACAGTTGGGTAGGCTAGGCTAGGCTAGGTCATAGACATCGATAAACGTTTGTTATGCATCAACACCAAACAGTCAAATATTAGTAAATCAATACGCTTCCTCTATCAGTGAGTTGCATATTTTGCAAAGGTTTTTCTTTATATTTTTTAAAAAATGTAACTAAATTTGTAATTCTTAAAATTTTTGGAAGTAACTGTAACTGAATTACATATTTTCTCATTGTAACTGTAAC
>JABUIW010000192.1:53813-64222 GCA_013363375.1 Menidia beryllina | reverse complement strand
ACAGTTGGGTAGGCTAGGCTAGGCTAGGCTAGGTCATAGACATCGATAAACGTTTGTCATGCATCAACACCAAACAGTCAAATATTAGTAAATCAATAGGCTTCCTCTATCAGTGAGTTGCATATTTTGCAAAGGTTTTTCTTTATATTTTTTAAAAAATGTAACTAAATTTGTAATTCTTAAAATTTTTGGAAGTAACTGTAACTGAATTACATATTTTCTCATTGTAACTGTAACGGATTACAGTTACTCTTTTTTTGTAATTAAATTACGTAACGTCGTTACATGTAATCCGTTACTCCCCAACACTGATCATGTTGTATCAGATTATGGTTGAATAATTAATAGTATAGTCCCCCTTAATATCAAAGACCCCTGAGGTAACACAACTCTGATTATAGCAACAACAAAAAAAAAGTGAGCTCCCCTATTCTGACTTCTCTCATTATTATCATAAACGTAGAATAGCAGACATGGGCGTGCTGTTATCACAGAGTGGAGGAAATAGATAAAAAAGGGAGTGTGGACAAGACAAAGAATCCCGGTGAAGATGAAGCAGGAGGTGGGGGTGAGGGAGGGGGGTGCTGCTGCGGGCTGGCTGCTCAGCGTTGCTCCCCACTGTTAGAGGAAATGACCAGGTGACACTGACATGACTGACCTTTTTCTGTGTGCGCGTTTGCATGAGTGTGTGAGTGCCTCCTGTTGCTCCAAAAAAGGTCAGAGAAACATGTTGCATTTTAACACGATCGCCCTGATCCTGTCCAGCAGGAGCATTCTCTACACTGATGCATGGCAGAAATAATCACGGGAGGAGAAACCGGCGGTGGCCGGTGCGTTTAAGCTCTGCTCACAGCCACACGGAGCCTCAAACGTTGCATTCAGTCAGAGAAATTGAGTTAGCTCTGAAAATAGCCGGTGCCTAAGAGTAAAATGATTTGATGTGCTATTTTCTCTGTGCTTCTGGGATCTTTGGAACTTTTTTTTTTTACCAGCAGGCTGTTTTTGTGATGTCTTGCTCCCAGTTTTGAAGCAATGCTTCTGCCTCTGGAATCAGTGCTGCCTTCATGGACCCAAATGTGTCAACGGCACTAAAAACTTTCGAGATTTTCTTGAAATCAGAGACTTAAGAGTGACAGAGGTTTCTTTATTTTCTGCAGTGGTTACACACCAGCCCATTCCATTCAGCCTCACAATCCTTATTCTGATTTTGTTATTGCAAGAAGTATTCTTAGACTTTATTAAAGCAAATCTACATCGGAGGAATACTCCCACACATGTTTTTTCAACAAAAATTCCACATTGTTACATTTCTATCATTATGCAGGTAATAATGTGTAGATTTTTATTCCCATGGATATTTATAGAGGTGGAGCTCAATATATCAGCCTGCATCTTTTGGTTATTTGCTTATGTTCTCAGTTTATGAGTCATAGTCTTTTGAAATAACATGTATGTCAGAAATTTGACATTTAAATGAAAAAGAACTTCTACTTGAAGTCCGTATTCCTGCTGTCCTTCTTATGATGCTTCATATTTGACAAGTTGGAAATTTTTTTATAGGCAAATTATGAAAAATCAACAGATTCTGGTTACAACTGGAAGGTCCTGATTGTTTTCAGTATTGTATTCAACTATCATGGTGTTCTTTGGCATAACGGTGAATAACTTGGCTGTCAAACACATGGGACCATTATTGTCACAGAGCTAGCCAAAAAGCAAACAGATTACAAACCAGAGCTCTCAGAAAAATCAAGTCAAGTATGGGGGAATGTTTTCTCGAAAAAATAAGAAAGACAAATATGAATGATATGTATGTTACACTTTCTTAACAGAGTCCACTCTTAGAGAAAACCTCAGTTTAAACTTTCATAATGGTGCCATCATCACAGTAAAGCATAATTACACTGTTTTTAGTCTATTTGAAACTATTTTAAGGAAATGATTCTTCATCAAAATATAAAATGTATCACATTTATAGTGTTAGTTGATATTGTATTTGGCCACAGACACTTTCATTAAAAGACAAGTAAATTACACAGTTCATCCTTCCTGTAATCAAACTCAGCATTCATGTTGCAGAAAAGTGTGCATATTGTACAGAAAGTGTATATATATGAGACATATCTAAGAAGAAATTGTGTCTCCATTAATTCCATATCAGGAACTTCAAAAAGCACCTGGATGTAAAGAGGAGAATTAGGCTGAACACATCTGGATAGATGTTCATCCTCATCTTGAGAATCCTCTGGTCAGATTCTGCTGTGTGTTTTTCAGACTTGTTATTTGTTAAAAGCAATGTTTTTTCGATTTCCTCCCAATAAGGATCCTTAATCATGTCTGTTTCAGCTAAACATGAGCTGCCTAACAGTGAAAGGTCTGTGGACATGTGGGACCAGCTTTGGATCGTCATAAAAAATCTTTTGAAGGGAAACAGAATTAATGAGTTCTTTGCCTACTTGGTGTTGGCATTAAACAAATCCAGAATTGTATTGTCTTCGGTGATGTATTGAGATTGTGTGGGCAGAGTTGAGGAAGGAGAGGCATAATTAAAGTTAGAAGCAGAAGGGGATGCTGTGTCTGGGAGTGAATAAGACCACAGCCTCAGTTTCCCCTTCCTACTCTCCTTTATTTGCAAATAAGATTAGTTTTTTTCCACTTGTCTTGTGAAATAACCACCGTTATGATAATGAGCTACAAATAAGTTGGCATAACTTTAGTATTTAACCCAATTTGAACCAGTGTCATGTTATTAAAAGTAATGCTTCAATCTATAATAATTGAAATGCAATAAAAACCTATTCTTATTTTTCATAGTGGACCTACATTGGCATCGTCTTGGGTAACAACATTATGAAACGCTTAAACACTTAAATTCCCATTTGGAGGCTCGAAAGATGCTGCAAATGGTGGTTGACAACAGCAAAAAAAATCTCTTTCACATTGCTTTTCATTAGATTTTTAGACATTAAGAGTACCCGGTGGGGCTTTGGGAAAACGTTACGGTTTGGGATAAACTGCGTTGAAATAAGTCTCTTCTCCTCATCTGCGTTGCTATGGAGAACGTGCTGCGTGTAACATTTTTGTGGTTGCAATCTCCAGACTTTTAATTGAGTCTAACTCATAAAAATGAGAAAAGAATACCTTGCACACACATAACTTGTGCCAGGAGTTAATCATAAAGTTTCCATATGTAATGAGTCATGAATGACTGATCCAGAGAAAGCCGCCACATTTCTACACAGCATTATGGATGCAGAAATACTCTTCATCTCATTTCCCAGCGTCTGTCCTGAGTGTATCTTTATCCAGCGTGGCCGGGGCTCTACAGGTAAAATCACCAAGAAACCATTTCAAATGGAGGACACAGACGGAGATTGTTTGCTCTTCATCACTTTAAAGAACACACTCTGTGTTTTTCAAATGCTCAGAGCTCTCGTGATAAAAGCCCTGTGTAGAAACTATGAAAACAAATATCACACTTAATGTCATCCCTCACACCCCGAGGAGCCCTTGAGGGACCCTGCGAGCCATTTCAACCACAGGTGTCTCCCGACTCCTTCCTAATCACACCATCAATACTTGGCTGCTCCTTGGGCCGTCTCTTACAGTGTGAGGGAAGAATACATCTGCATGCGTGCACAGTGAGCCTGCAGCCACTCTGTTGGTATGCAGACGGCGGGGCTCAGAGTTCTCACTCTCCCTCCGCCAGACCTGACCCAGCGGTGCTGTTCTCCAGCTCTCTGCTCCGCCTGTTAGTGCGGGTCTGTTTGTGTTCACGAGTCTTTGTGAAGATTTGACTGTGAGCTGCAGGTCAGCAGCCATCACAATGTCCATAAGTCTCCCGCTAACACTGTTGTGCAACACACAAACTAATGTAGGAAGGACCAAACCTGATGCTGTTACACAGGCCCTGGATCTGCAGAGACAAAACCAGCACAGGCTATTATAGCACTCCATACCAAACAGCATGTGTTCTGTAGTCTACATATTACATGCTAGATTTAGATTTCTATCCATTCAATTAGTTGTTTCTTTGACACAGTGTGTGTTAATGTAGGAAGGACCAAACCTGATGCTGTTACACAGGCCCTGGATCTACAGAGACAAAACCAGCACAGGCTATTATAGCACTCCATACCAAAGTCAGATAGTGTAATACACACTGTTCACTGAATGGATACCTCCATTTTAACTATTAGAGGTTGTTAATTGCAGTTCCCCCAAAGAGACATAATCTCTGTGTTAGACAGATAAATCCATAAGATATCTGTATTGTTAGTATTGATCAAATATATTCCTAAAATTGATCAGACTCTATAGGAAAGAATAAATTAGATGCCAGATTAATTACTCTCTAATTAGTTCATGTAATTGTGCAGTTGTGTTAAATGGCTAAAAAGCAGAAAACACCCAACTGCCCCTCTTTTATATGTTAAATCCCCCAAAAAGTTCAGAACATATATGTTTTACTTTACTATTCCAACAATTGCAAAGATAATTGCATCACTTTTAAAACTCCATGGAAAGCATATTCCATAATTTTCTGTCTGCTTCTGCATTCGAAAATAAAAAAAAATGTTAAAAAAAATGATCTTACTTGTACCTCTAAATGAAACTCAATTCATTCTTGAGCTTGTGAAGTGAAGTCTAAAATGTATTTCACCAAGGTGTTTTCTGCTCTATTCTAATTAGAGATGATTGCATGTCTCTGAAGTCGGCTGTAATTAAACTACGAATGCTTTCTAACCGGGGATATGTTTGCGTGAATGCATGTGCTTCTCAGTCAAATTCTATTGTCACTATAAGATAAGTGTGTCCAGACTAATAATCACTTATGAGAGATTAAATGTCCAGACGAAGAAAATATCACTTCATACTGCCCAGTGCGCTGAGTGTAGAAGAACAGAGGCATGGTCTATATCAGAATATTTTCTGGGTTTAACAGTTTGTGGTTTTTGACCCCGTAATACATGTAAACTGTGGCAGATGCAGGGATTTTCCCTGGACAGCCAACTCTGTTTGTGTTGTAGTATTAGTGTCGGCTTTTGACCTGGTTCACTTGTATTATTGCTGGTGAAAAGTAAACTTGCTGGTCAATTTAAACAATCACAGGACAGACTGACTCCTGATTTGTATTGCACTGTAAAAAATAGCAGGTTTTGAAGCCATGTGAACCACAAATCTAATGTGTATAAATTGTACGTATATATATATATGTATATATATATATTCACTTTTATTAAAAGAACGTTTTAAGTCAGAAATTCCATTACAAATTTCTCTTATAATTCATTTAAAGAAAAAAGCATTTAAATTATATAAAGCCAAAATATAGACATTCAGGGGAACAGTTTTAAAACTATAAAATGCTCTCTACTAATACTATTTTGTATCTGTTATGGTGTAGGAAAAGGTGTCGTATTTGTTTCATGTGTGTGTGAGATTCCCCTCCTAAGGTCACACCAAAACGCTGATAGCTCTGAAAACACAAACCTCCAGCCATCTCCTGTGTTGCACTTTTGTGGCCTTCTTCTAATAATCACTTTACATCTCACTTGAGCAGCAATCAGGACAACAGCTCCGGCTTTTGTGATGCTTATGAGCTCTATTATGGACAGAAAGTGAATGTATTGGACGGGGAGTGGATTTTAATAATGGTCCCATGTGTTTGACACAGGAGAGAGTTATTTCCTCTGAGAAGCGTCTTCAGGGTAAAACTGTCTCACTCCCCCATCCCTTCCTCTTCCTCTTCCCCTGTTGCTCTATTATCTCACTCTCTCTTTATTTGATATTAAGACAACAGGGAGGATTATGCTGAGAGACGAGAGGGAAAAAGCAAAAAGCAATTTGGCTTGATGGAGGGATGATGGAGAGAGAGGAATGGGGGGAGGGGCAAAGCGGGCAAAGTCCTTGACTCAGTCTTCCTATTTCTGCTTTCTTGCTTTGTTGGTGAAATTGATTTCAAGATCACAAATATAGTTATTTGTGCACGTCTTAATTTCCTCTCCGAAGCGACCGTTCCAGTGATTGTGTCCACGCTCACAAAGAAGATGCACACAATCTGAGAGGTTGTTTTCTTTAATGAAGCTTTCTGGTAACCAAGCAACACAACAAAGTCCAGAGTAAAATCACACTCTGTAACATCGTGTGACAGCTGAACTTGAATTTGGTTTTCTTGTGTGATAATCCATGGTGAAATCAGACCCTCCCTCCCTCCCTCCAGGAGCTTTGTCCCAGTGATCAGTCATCATCACCAAAATACATTTTATTACATCACACTTTTCTATATAAAAGTGTTCCACATGGCAACAACTTTCAATAAAATCTAATAAAACAGCTTAAAACAAATCAGTACAAAAGTTAATCCAACAATATACTAAATCAGTTTATCAGTAATCCAATTAGAAACAATAAATACATTCTAAAAAAATTAATCAAAAATCTCTCATGAAGATAGACTTCAAAATAGTTCTTAATTGGAAAAAATAATTATATTGTTTGGAATGCAGTGACTGCCAAATAATGAACTATTTCAAAGAAATAATCCTAAAAATACATTCTTTAAATATGCGCAAGTACACAAATATATGAGTTGAGCATTGAAAATATTATCGTAAAACATCTCCGTAACTGAGTGCTACTTTGCGGCATGATAGAAAAACACATTGTATCTTAGTTATTCATGTCTGAGAAGAGTTAGATTTCACTTTCACATTTATAGTATTTATCCAATCTGGCAACCCGACATTTTTCGTCTAAAGTTATCCACAATTTGGCCTTGCACAGTGAAATGTTTGGGTTATTTGGTTTGACAGAATTCTTCATACCTTCGTAACATAAGTAGGGATTTGAAAAACCTACAACCTCTACACAGAATGTGATGGAACTCATATTACACATCACACAAAATCCTCTCATGTCGCAGATAAACATAGATAGGCTAATTTCCTCCTACGTACGGGAGGAAATTAGCCTTCTTTTGAAAACTGTAGCAAAAGCTAGATACTAACTTTCAGAAGTAGGAACAATTGTCTGTTCTAAAATGTTACAAACAAAAAAACAACAAAAATGAAAAATAAAATAACAGAAAATGGTGACATGACTGTCTAGGTTAGTTTCCATTATGAAACGTAGCTATCTAAGAGGCACATTTTATATAGTTTCTATTTGACTGTGGAAACCTAAGACAGTGTTTTTTATATCTGAGTAGGACAGCGATCTCATCTCTTTTTTACCTTCACTTTCAGTGGCTACCAGTTGTAAAAAATGTCCAGTTTTTTTGCAGCTACATTCCTCTTGTTTGTGTTGTCCAGATCATCCTCCTTTTGGTGAAAGTAGGTACTCAACCCTGAACTTGAATGAAGGTAAAGACAGATATGCTGCTCATCTCATTAAAATAAGATGCTCTTAATGTAAATCTTGCATGTAAATAAAGCTATTTGCCACCAGCATGAAGCTTTCAGCGGATTAGCGACTTCCCCTGCAGGACAGTGCCTCTCCAACGAGGACTGTAATGGACTCAGCAAAAGCTGCTTAGGCTGACTTTAAGCAGCACAACAAGGATCCGTGATGCTGACCTGGCCTCTAATCTCCCCAGAACACGCTCTGAGAATAAAAATCTACTGGAAATAAAAAGGTCAGCCCACACCGTACAATTAAAGTAAGAATTTCCCTGTTTTCGTTTGGTCTAATGTGGATCTTTTTTGCTCCAGATGAAGTAGTATTAATGAAATATTTTAAAACTGTCAGTATTCAGTTAATAATCATCTCAACTTCTTTAAAGAGGGTCAAGGAATGAAACAAAACAGTAAATCTGCCAGTTAAGTCACCTTAAAATTTTATGCAACATGGGAGAAAAAAAGTTATTTACATGTATGAAGTTTGAATAACCAACCAAGCTATGAAAGGCCTGTGTGCACGTCATTGTTTAGTCTTTTCAATTTTAGTTAATTTAGTTAAAAAGCTATGTTTTAAAAGGCCGTCCATTCCTGTCATGAAGCAACACAGAACCATGTGAGATGGGTTCTCTTCCGTTCTGTTACAGGTGTCAACAAATCTTTTCAGGCCACAGCTTTAAATAACCTTTCCCTTGTAGATTACATTCCAGCTTACACACTGTCAGGTACTTAGAAGTGAGACTTGCACAGATTTTTATTCAGCATCTAAAGCTGAAGCGACATGATCGTGTGATCAAACGGAGAATAAGATATGGATCTTGTCAGTAAGGATTAGGCCAGCAGTAAGGATAGACATTTCCTTTAAATACAATGCTTTTCACATTTTTATCTAAATCCTGTCAGAGCTAAATTACTAACTCCCAAAGGAAAAGACAGATTTTTTTTTTTTAATCTTTCTGCTAAAATATACTCGATAGCATTGCCATAGCTGATTAGTTCTGAGCACCTTTTCTTATAAGTTCTATCACAGAAAACAATCTGAACAGGTCAGGAAAGTGGACAAACAGCCCGGCTAATAAACCAACAGGAAGGAGACAAGACCAGCTGGATGAGAACCATCAGGTTTGATTATCGGGCTCTTAGCCCTGATGCCCTTTACCTCTTCCCTGCCATTCATCTGTCCTGTTTTCTTAATGAAAACCTTGCGGCTGAGCCTGTTCCAGATCTATCTGTGGGAGAGGAGTCCTGGCTGGTCAACAGTGATGCTGATCAATACGGTGCAGTGAAGACAAACAGCGCCAGACTCTCAGGGCTTAATGGGAGGGAATAGGACTGAGAGTAGACCCAGCAGAAGTGTGCTTTTAAAGCCTGCTAATCTTAGCAAGAGAAAAAACACTGGAAGACAAAACGAGAATGGGTGCAGGTAGGGAAGAGGGAGCTGATGAGAGAATTATGTTTAAAAGGCTGTAAGTGGTCACTAAAGGTTTCTGGTTGTAGCCCAAAATGAACCTTAACAGTGAAAGACTGTTTTCACTTAAAATGCCCTCATTGACTTTTGACTTTGACGTCTCCGTCTGCAGTCCACACTGGATCCATCCGGGTCCCGTTGGGTGAAGAGTGGAGCCCTTTATCACAGATATGCAGGAAGAAACGATGTATGGAAATACAGGAACAAGTTAGCGATTCACAATGTTGTGAAATGATCACAAAGTGCATGAAGCTTCAGAGATAAACGACCCAACCGTAGTGTCAGTGAAAAGCATTAGAAGCAACAAAAAAGTATTTACAAAAAGTAAAGTATTCATTAATCAATCAACACCTATTACCTTTTGTTTAACATAAGGGGAAAAAACGGTGCTCGATACTGTTTAAGATTTTAAATAATCTGTTCAGGGAAATGTCATAAATACCCATCTGCATGTGCACATATGACAGTTTAAATGAGAGATCAAATCTGTGAAATGTGAAGAAAAGCTCGTGGGTATTCTAGCTGTCCATCAACAGGGTGTTAGATACCTGTCACCACCTAAACACCCGGCCACTGATGGACCGTCCCAGAAATCACTGCCATTCAGATGCAATCCCCTCTGCCTCCAGCCCTGAGAATCTGTAAGTCCCCGAGCCCACAAGGAGGATTATGTGAAGTCTCTCAACCTTTTTCCCAGAATTGCATGTAAGTGAAGAATGGGAGAAAAAAAAAAGGTCCAGTACAATGAGCAGCAGAGAGAAGAGGAGCAGGTCACACTTGATTCTGCTATCCCGACACTATATTAGCAGCTCAGTTCTTTGGAAGAGTGGGTTTATAGTTCTTGACAAGTTTTGGTTCTGTGTGACCACCGTTTTGGTTTTTCTCATATCCCATTCCCCAAATTCGATTTATTAAAGTGAGATTGCGGACCAACTCTCAGACAGTTTTTCAAGTTTGAGAAAAAAGATACATTACTTTGAAAATTATTGCTTTTAAAAGCAGTATGAATCAAACCTTATTCACTTCAAAAGGTATAAATATTAAATCAATATTACCTGAGATAATATTATAAATCCAACTTGACACTGTGAAGCTTCATATTTAATTAAGTTGTGACAGCCAAAGTGCATTTTCTTGTCATTCATCACAAAGCCAGAAGCTTCCGACGTCATGACAGAAATTAGAGCATGGCTGGTAATCACATTTCAGACTTTTCCTCTGCTCTGACAAGGAAATCATTAAAAGCTATTTAAACTATTTATCTACTTTGAGTTTGGCTATATCTGCGTGAATTTTCATTTCCCAAAGATACATTTGGAAGTGAAGCTTGTGAATGCTATTTTTCATCCAGTCCAGCCTGTCGTGCGGTCAATAACCGCTCTGGCTCAGAGACCAGGGCGGGCACGGTGACCGGTTCTGAGGTCAGGGAAAGGCCGAGCTGTATCTCATCTTATCCGAGCACATAGTCATAACAGCTACACAAAAGGTCACTCCATACGAGAAAGAAAGAAAGAAAGAAAGAAAGAAAGAAAGAAAGAAAGAAA